>RPOG01001957.1:34379-115384 GCA_008086565.1 Thalassoma bifasciatum
GCCTTTAGCTCCTGTTTTAGCCTGTAGCTCCTGTTTTAGCCTTTAGTTCCTGATTTAGCCTTTAGCTTCTGTTTTAGCCTCTAGCTCCTGTTTTAGCCTTTAGCTCCTGTTTTAGCCTTTAGCTCATGTTTAAGTCTTTAGCTCCTGTTTTAGCCTTTAGCTCCTGATTTAGCCTTTAGCTCCTGTTTTAGCCTTTAGCTCCTGTTTGAACCTTTGAATCTTGTTTTAGAGTTTAGCTCATGTTTTAGCCTTTAGCCCCTGTTTTAGCCTTTAGCTCCTGTTTGAACCTTTGAATCTTGTTTTAGCGTTTAGCTCATGTTTTAGCCTTTAGCTTCTGTTTTAGCCTCACACACGTATTGTTAGCTTTTAGTTTGTGTTTTACCCTTCAGCACCATTTGGTTTTCACCTTTGTGCTCTATCACTTTCCCTTTTAGCCTTTATCTGCTTCTCTCTCCATTTTCTTTCAGGAACTTGTCGTTTATTAATTTGGTTCAGTGTGACCTGATAGGGAAGCTTGAAATTATTATTTAGAAATATTTTCATATGGTTATTTATCTGCAGCTTAAACTTATTCAGAGTAAACTTAAACAGAGCCAAACAGAGTTTTTAGACGAGCTGCTGCAACAATCTGTAGAGTTGGTTTATTAAAATGTGTTTTTCTCAGAGTGTGGACACTGACAGACAGAGAAACAGTTTCTCTGAGCAGTTTGTGTAAAATGCTGATGTTGGAGTGAAACAGTCGCCGTCCCTCAGCTCACGCTGCAGCATTTCTCACGTCCTCCTCGTTGTTGTTGTTGTTGTTGTTGTCTCCTCTTCCTCATTAGCGGCTCCTCTCGCGGCGCAGAGCAACACGGCTGCCGTAAGTCAGCAAAATGAGGCGGCGTTCGGACGAGCGCCGTCTCTCCTGGGAGCGTCTGGCTTTTTGGAAAATCTATATCCAACATTAATAATCTAATAATTGTCAGGGAAAAGCTGCTGCACTCGCAGAGATGACAAGCTCCGGCTCTTTGGTGCTGAACAGATTTCTTTGTTTTTCTCTACGGGAGGAAAAAAAACTTTGATTTAAACTCAACGCTGAGCAGCTTCCTGTCTGAAAACATCTGCCTCTGAAGTTTGGATAAAACTCGTCACTGCTTTCACCAAAAACTCATAAACTAATCTCAACATACAGAACATAACGTTAAATATGGTTACAGATATCATGCTTTTAGAGGACTTGATGGGTCAATGAGGTGACGTCCCCTTTTTTTGTGTCTGAGTGCAATATTTCCTTCCATCATGAATTGAGTATTTCATCACATGTATTTCTTTATTCTATGAAACCTGTGTTATTTGAACACATCTTTAAACTATTAAAATATAACATGTTTTTTTGTGTTTTGGTTCCTCAAACCCCCAAAATGTCAGGTGGTGCAACCGTCCTGACAAGTATCCACAGTAATTAAACTCTAAAAATTGAATGTCAGTTATTGTAAATGGAAATTAAAAATACAGTGGCATTATTTTATGCTTGGACCTTTTTAAATAAAACATTCTTTGCAAATAAAAAGAATTTTAAAGCTGCTGAGAAATGTAAAAAACTTTTGTCCCGTAATTTTCACCTTGTCAAATGTCAGGGTGGTGCAACCGTAACATTAGACTTTTATTTTAAAGTGAAGAGAATAAAACAGGAAACAGGAAACTGCATCAGCCAGAGGAGCCCAAATGACATTTGTGACCAAGTGGAAAAGTTTGTAGATTTCTCTGAAATACTGATAAAAAAGGTTTTTTCACTTCATTGGTGACTGGAACAATTTCCATGTCAGGTNCAATGTAATAATGTGAAATGTTATTTTAACATCAAATTATTTATCTTATTCACAAATAAAAGAAATGAAACACACAAAATGAAAATGTATGAGTCACTACAGACACTTGAGAGATACTTGCCAATAATTTCACACAGAAAAAATAACAGGAACATATAAATATATTTTCATATATTTGGTTGCACCACCTGACATTTTTGGGTGCTCAAATTAAAAATACTAAAAAATAATGAACCTAAAATCTTTGAAATGTTGGTCAACTACTGAAATCTGTTAGAAAACAAAATTCTTCACTCAGAAATATGTTTTTATCCATTTTCAAAGAACTTTTAAAAATACGTTTTTAGACCCTCTTTTTGTCATTGACACACGTATATATATATATATATATATATATATATATATATATATATATATATATATATATATATATATATATATAATTTCTTTTTATTCAAGCATAAGGTGAAGAATTATTATGGAAGCCAGTATCCACCGCAAAAACTATGAAAATGAAAAATAGCTTTGTTGAAATTGTTTTGGCCCATTCTGACCAAAATCCAAAATTTTGAGATTAAGGGTCAAGAAAATAAGTCCATTAATTTAGAAAGTGAAGTAAAACTTATGAAAAAAAGTCAAATTTTTGTGTTAAAAAGTTAAAAATGTGTTGAGATAAAAAATCAAAACTTTGAGATAAAAATAAAAAAGATAATAAATCCATTTTTTTAAATAGATACTAAAAAATAATTAGAAAAAATGCCACAATTTTGAGATTAAATATCAAAACTTTGAGAAAACATCACATGTATTAGATAAAAAGTTGCAATTATGGAATAAAGCGTAAAAATTTGAGGAAAAAAGCAAGACAATGAAGTCCATTATTTAAGAAAATGAAGTTAAAATTATAGACAATCAAAATATTGTGGAAAGAAGTCAAAGTTTAAAATGAAAACTCAAAATTTTGAGATTATTAATTAAAACCACAAAGAAGACCCATATGTTGAGATGAAAAGTTAAAATATGAGATAAAAAATCAAGATAATGTAGTTGATTATTTTGGAAAGTAAAAAAAAAATGAGAACAAAGTCTAAATTTTGAGATAAAAAGTCAAACTGCTGATTTTGGGATCATTTATCAAAACTTTCAGAAAAAGGCAAAATATTTTTTAAATAAAAATTCAAAATTTGGACTTTTCATCTCACGAATCTGATTTTTTTTATCTCAAAATTTTAGTTTTACAGGGGAAAAAAGATCTCAACAAGCCAGTTCTTTCATTTTTATATTTTTGACAAGGGACCATGGGTTTTATCTACATCATTTGTGTTTACATTTTAAAAAATGTTCACTTCAAACAGAAAAGGATTGTTTTAGAAAGTTTTTTGAAAATACTTTTGCACGTGTTTGCGGCTAAAAACAACTGTTCTCAACACCTAAAGCCTGAATGCAGCATGAAAGTGTTAATTAATGCGAGCATAATGAGATGTTGCTAATTAATCCAGAGTGAAAATTAAAACATTAACACAGAGATGAAATCACAAATTAGGACATTTCTCAATTTAGCAACACTGAAACTATCTCTGCACGTGGAGGTAAGAAAAACACAGATAACGTTGTTTGTTCCTGATGTTTTTTATGTGGAATTAAAAGTTTGAAGATGAGTCAAACCAACAACAGAAGTGTCAGATTCTTAAAAGTGCGAGGTCTGCGATGACCTCTGACCCCGCTGTGAGCTCCTGTCACTCTGACGCCTCGTTACTGATCCACAGGGACAAAAACATCCTCCTCTTCTTCTCCTTTATTTCCTGATGAATTCAACCTTCTGACGGTTCAAGAGTTCAAAGACAAAAGAAGAAGCTGGAGTTTCAAACTGTGGAGTTAATTAATCTGTGCATGTGTGTGTTAATGAAGAACACACACTTACACACACATGAAGAGGGGATCATGTAAAGGACAGTGAGGCTTAAAATAACTCCTGGATTATCAAACAAACCCTCCTCTCTTTCTTTCTCTCTTCTTTCCTCATCATCCTTTTATGCCTCTTTAGTTTCATCGCCTCTTTCTTTTGTCTTTTCATGTTTGACTCGAGCTGTTTAAAGAGAGCAGAGATGGAAAATGTGGCTCCGGTTGCATCGAGTGTTTTTGCTGATGGGAACTGCAGGTTTGAGATGTTGATACTGAGGTCAGGAGACTGAGATGGCCACTCCAGAACCTTCACTTTATTCTGCTGTAGCCAATGGCAGGTCATCTAAAATGACTTCTTCTGTAAAATATCAACTTTTTATGTTGAAATTTTACCTTCATCCCAAGATTGTTTGGGTTTTTTTCCTCAATTTTTTGTCCTTGATCTTAAATATTGGTCTCAAGGTTTGACTTTTTGTCTCAAAAATTTGACTTTTTTTTGCGAATTTTGACTTTTGTCTTATGATTTTGACCTTGAAATCCCATATTTCAAATTTATATCTCAGATTTTGACTTATCCCAAATAACTTTTTGTCTTGAAATTTTAACTCAACCCTGTCAAAATTCTTTTTGTTTGCATTTCCTGTGTGTGTGTGTGTGTGTGTGTGTGTGTGTGTGTGTGTGTGTGTGTGTGTGTGTGTGTGTGTGTGTGTGTGTGTGTGTGTGTGTGTGTTAAGTGAAGCATCAAACATCAGCTCCAGCAAACATTGGAGCAGAAAGCTTAACAGCAAAGGCAGAAAAAGAAATACAGACGTTTTATTTTGGTGTATTATAACACACACACACACACACACACACACACACACACACACACAGAGTGAGCTACACACCTCTGCTCTCAGTGTGTGGTTCCTGCAGAGTGTAAATGGACACACACTCTGCGTTGGCTCTAATGGCAAACACCTGGTGACAAAAACATGCTGCTGAAAGTGCAGGTGAATAAAGCTGCAGCCTGTTATTACTGAGGCTGAATAAAGAGCCTCAGTCACATTAACGGCCACAGAAATGTTCCCGTACAACAACGGTGAATTATGCAGCCATCAAACGTCTCATTACTGAGAATATCACCACCAAAATGTAGATCTCTTCATTTAAGAGCTGGAGATAAAACCAAACTTTTAGTTTTGCTTTGTTACGTTCACTGAGAGCTGAGTGAAACCAAGACACAAGGAAATCTGATCGTAAATGTTCAAACTTTAGTTTTTGCTTCATCAGATCTTTAACATTGATGTAAATGACCAATCCTGGATGTTCACACTGAGCATGTGCAGAATGTCAAACCTCTACATCTACATTCATGAATCTGTCTGTAAACTGATCATTACACCAAAATCTGAAAACAGCACCAGATCTTCACCAAATCTCTACGACATTTTGACCAGATTTTTACCAGATTATCACCAAGTCATCACCACATCTTTACCAGATCTTCTTCACCAGATCTTTACCAAATCTTCAGATGAGCACAAAGTCATCATCAGATCCTTGCTAGATCATTACCAGATCTTTACTAGATTATCGGTAATTCTTACCAGATCTTCAAAGGGATTAGTACAAGATCATCACCAGCACTTTACCACATTTTAACCGGATCATCACACGATTGTCACTAGATATTTTCAAAGTCTTCATTAGAACCTGACCAGGTTTTAACCAGGTCTTTACCAAATCTTCACCACATTTTCACCAGATCTTTACCAGACTTTTACAAGTCTGTCACCAGATCTTCACTGGATTACCTCTAGATCTGGATGAAATCTTTGCCAGATCTTCACCAGGTATTCACAAAGGCTTAATTACATCATCGCCAAGTCTTCACCAGCTCTTTACCAAACCTGTGCAGGTTCTTCACCAGATGAGCCCAAGATCACCATCAGATCCTTGCCAGATGTCAACCAGATTGTCACCAGATCTTTATTAGGTTATCGCCAAATCTTTACCAGATCCTTAAAGGGATTGGCACAAGATCATCATCAGATCCTTGCCAGATCTTTACCAGATCATCACTTGAAATTCACCAGGTCTTCTTCAGATTAACTTAGGATCTTAATGAGATCTTTGCCAGATCTTCACCAAGCTTCACAAGATACTGACCAGATATTCACCAAATCTTCACAGGGTCTTCATCAGATCCTGACCAGGTCTTTATCAGATCTTCACCACATTTTCACCAGATCTCCACCAGATGAGCGCATGGTCATCATCAGATCCTTGCCAGATCTACACGAGATTATCACCAGATATTTTCCAGATTTTCACAAGATTGGCACCAGATCGGATTATCACTGGAGGGTCACCAGTTGTTTAGATTTTAATGAAATTTTTGCCAGATTTTCACCAGATCTTCATGTGATCAGCACCAAATCACCATCAGATCCTTGCTGGATCTTTGTCAGATCTTTACCTGATCTTTACCAGATCTTTACAAAATTATGACCAGATCTTCATTGAATCAACGTTCGATTTTCGTGAAATCTTTGCCAGATCTTCACCAATTTCTACGGGATATTCACCAGGCTTTCACAAGGTCATTGTGTCCTTACATGACTTTTACAAGATCTTGACCATATCTTCACCGGAGACAGGCCTTTGGTGAACCGTCCAATCAGGATGAAGGGGGTTTTATGGAGCAGGGAACCTTAAAGAGACAGTAACTTCAGCAAAGTGTTTCAGACTGAGTCAAACATGCAGGAGAAAAACGTAACTTTTATTTTTAGTTGTTGATTATTTTAAGAAACCTGCAGGAAAATCTGACAGAACAAAATACTCCATGAAGTTTTAAGTTTTCTTTCGCCGTGTTTTTCTGTAGTTGCATCATGTCTGAACTCTTTAGTGTTTTTTCTTTCCACCTGATTAGTCTGGAGACAAAGAGAAATATCTGAGGGAGAGAAGAGTCTTAAAGCGGTGTTAACTTCAGCCTTTTCTGCTTCCCTGTGAAAGTAATTAGCTCTCATTATTCCTCTCTAACATGCAAAATCATCATTAAGATGCTGCAGGAAAAAGAAACGCCCTCTAAGGAAATTACGGGGAGCGCCGCCGCTGTGATCTCACGGCGCTCGGAGACGCCGCCTGAGTTTTTAACTGGGTCATTTCCATGTTTTAAACACAGAGGATGGAAATGTGCTGCTGGTATTGAGCGGTTGTTGGCGTATTTCATTGATGTGTCGTGTGTTTTCTCCTCTTTGTGTCCCTGTCCTGGTAAATTGTAAAATTGCTGCCTGTGAGCGGTGACGCGTTTACTTAATTGATGGTTGCTCTGCTGCGTGTTGTGCGTGTTTCCCCGTGTGGACTCTGACACGCCACAAATGAAGTGATTGTATCTGAGGCTGGTGTCATTGATGCCTGTGAACCGTGTGTGTGTGTTTACATCCTCTTTTCTCTCTCTGCTTTATTCACAGCTCGCCACCTGGGACTCTCTTCACGGGCTGAACGGCAGTTTGAAGGAGAGCCGCATCGAGAACGGCATGCAGGGAGTCACGGTCAAGGTGGTCACGCTGCTGGTGAGTGAGAACGGAGGAGGAAACAGGAATATTTCACCACCATAGATCAGATTTAACACACACACAGGCTTTTTCTCACAGCAGCAGCAGAAGAAACATTTCTGTCTCTCTAGTTTCAAACTGGAGAAACAAAATGAAAAGAAAAGCAAAACAAAACCATCAACAGAGGAAAAGATACTGCATCTAAACTCTCACACTTTTTACTCTGAGTAATAAAAACTACAGTGCAGCAAAACCTGCTTCAGGAAAAATCCATGACACCAGCAGGGGGCGCCTTACTTTGATGGCACATGAGAACTATTCAGGTTTGCATGTTGGCGAAAAAAATCGTCAACTTTTGTCGCCTGTCCTTGGTCGGCATGAGTTACAACAAAACCCTCGATGGATTTTCATCGTCAATGTGCCTAGTTTACACGTCCAGTTTCAAGAACATCCAAGAAAAAAACAAACAAACAAAATAAACAGTTGGACATGTTCGTTGAGGTACGACTCTGCAAGTCAGAAAATTCAAAATTCTCCTCTAATTTGGATTTACACATAATATTTTATATTTTTGTGAATGTCTTGGCATGATACGTGCACCAAAAAAATTAATGCAAATGCAAAATAAAAGTGTCCTTTTTGTGCGGCCTCCCCTAGCCACGCCCACTGGGATATGAAAAATCTTTCAGTAACTTTTAATGATGATCCAAAAAAAATGTGAGATGAGTTTAATGAAACAGAAACTCCATTTATCTGTCCTTTAGCAGAATTTTTGAGTTTGCTCATGTCTGCCAGTTAAAAATATAAACATAAAAAGGAACATTTAGATCCAAATTTTCTTTTTTTTCACCCGTATTCAATCCAAATGCTCAGATAAAAAGTCGAAGTAGTGAGATAAAAACTCAAAATTCTGACTTTTAATGTCAAATTTTCGACTTTTTGAAATTTTCCAATGATCTTGACGTTATCTCGAAATATTAACTTCTTGATCCCAAACTTTTTTTCTTTCAAAATTTCAACGTTTTATCTAAGAATCTCGACCATTTTCTGTAAAAAGTTAGCTTTGATCTTGTTATTTTGACTTTATTATTCCAAGATTTTGACTTTATTTTCTCAAAATGTTGTCACTTTATTCCCATTATTTGGCCTTTTGATTTCAGAATTTGATTTTTTAATCTAAATATTTGCAGTAATAGTGACCAAAAAGAGAAAAAAATTAAATCAACAAAGCCAAGTTTTCTTTTTTCCTTTTTTTTTTCTGGCATAAGTTGGCTTCCATAGAATCCACTATGATTTTAGGAGAGTTTTTTGTAAATGTGGACATATTTATCATGCACCACAAAATTCAGGCCTGTAGCTCAAAGCAGCTTTAGGGGCTGTTTCTTTTTTTCAGCCTAGGGGGCGCTGTGGAGCACATGTTTCTGTGAAACCATTGGATTCATACGTTTTTTTGCGAGGACTTGATTTCGTGGCTTGGTGTGTCTGCGTTTATCTGAAGCTGAAGGCACAAATTTGGGTTAAAGGCTCAGAAAGAAAGAAAGACAAAGAAGAATATTTCAGATTTTGAGAAGAACTTGAGGTTTACATCATATTTGGTCACATTCAGACAGATAAACCGAGTCATTGATTCATGTTCAGGGTTTTTATTGACGCCGTGTTTCTGGTGTTTTCTGTCCTGGGGGGAAAGTTTTAACTTCTCCCTAAAAACTCCAGGAGAGAAAATCAACTTTGTGATGTTTGCTGACATCGCAGCAAAGTATTTTCAATTTAGATCTTTAAACAGGAGCTGAAGCCAGAATAATCCGAGCCTCCGTGGAATAAAACACACTCCAGTGAATCCACAGAAAATCCTTCAGTCAATAAAGAAAAACTCTTTTTCCAGCTCATGACTTTTTATGATTCTCCTGAAAAACTTCACAACTCTTTTCCTCTGATCATCGATTCGGCCCCTGGGTGAAGCCGCTGCTCCGGACGCTGTGATTAGTTTAAAAGATAAAACAGTCGAGCGTTTTCCCTCCTCGTCCCTCAGCGGCGGCAGAGTTTTCCTCCCGTGCTGGCGCGGCGGCGAGGAGACGCGCGTGTAACCAAGCGGGACTAATACGTCCGGCCTGCGTTTGATCCCCTGCAGCTGTGACGCTTCCAGCTCAACACGGGAGAGACTCCAGCAGAAACAGACGCTCCACACCTGTGCAGCTTCTGAGCGGGAAAACTCTGAGCTCTAATCAGCTGATTACACGACCAACCGGTCCCTCATGGATTCTTTACGTCACGCCAGAGCAGACAAACCTCTAAAACTCTGATTCAGGATTTTCTGCTTTAAAATTTACTGTAAAACTGAACACACAAAGAAATGAACATTACTCTCTCACAGGAGATTCAGATTCTGCACATTCAACAAGGTTACATCTGCTCATGAGCCACAGAGAAAACAGAGCTAGCTTCATGCTAACGTATATGGGAAATTACATTGGTGTGCTAGTGGTTAGCAAACATCAGAGTCAGAATCAGAATCTCCTTTATTACCAAGTATCTTCAAGAAGCAAATAAGGAATTTGACTTCAGTTTCAACTGTGCTCTCTTTGTACAAAAACAAGTAAGAATAAACATTATATTTATTTACTTATTTTTATCGATAATATCCTTTTTTTGTCTTTGTCCTTGCAGGAGGATCCGTTCGTCATGGTGGCTGAAAACATCCTGGGGCAGCCAAAAAGGTACAAAGGTTTCTCCATCGACGTGTTGGACGCTCTCGCCAAAATCCTGGGATTCAAGTATGAAATTTACCAGGTGAGACTGACACTGATGTGATTTAACCCCCTGAACTCAAAGCAGTACTTTAAGTACTTTGTTCCTTTACTGAAGTAGATTTTTCAGGTATCTGTACTCAACTAAAGTCTTCATATTTTTGATAACTTCTTGCTTTCACTCCCTACATTTGAACACAAATATCTGAACTTTCTACTCCTGACTACTTTTTTCACTTTTACTTAGGTAAAGTAGATGAATTTGTACTTTTACTTTTCTCAGTTTTTTTTACACTACTCGTACTTCTACTTAAGTACAGAAAGTATGTACTTTGTCCACCTCTGTAGATTTCTGACTTTGTGTAACAGCTTTTAGTGCATTTGAGTCACATTTATTCTGACTAATTTGAACCATTTTCACCAAAGTCTGAGTTTTTTCAGGAGGTTTAAGGTCTTGAAGTGTTGATGCTGTGATCTGATTTATTTTCCAGCCTCTAGTTTTTAGTTTTCTCTCGTCTCTAAACTTTGTTTTTTCTCTCCTGCAGGTTTCTGACAGTAAATATGGATCTCAGCTTCCAAACGGGTCATGGAACGGGATGATCGGTGACCTCATCAACAAGGTAACACCAAAGTTTACTCTCAGACCAATCAAAGAGGAGCAAACACCAAACACAGCGTTTTCCTGTTTTTATTTTCCTGACTGTTTTTATTTTCCTGACTGTTTTTATTTTCCTGATTGATTTTCTTTTCCTGATTGATTTTCTTTTCCTGACGTTTTTATTTTCCTAATGTTTTTCTTCTCCTGACCGTTTTTCTTCTCCCGCTCAGAGAGCCGACCTGGCCGTGTCCGCCATCACCATCACGCCGGAGCGGGAGAACGTGGTGGACTTCAGTAAGCGTTACCTGGACTACAGCGTGGGAATCCTGCTGAGAAAACCCGAGGAGAAGATCAACATCTTCTCTCTCTTCGCCCCCTTCGACCTCGCCGTCTGGGCCTGCATCGCCGCCGCCATCCCCGTGGTGGGCGTGCTCATCTTCCTGCTGAACAGGTTACAGGCGCTGCGCTCGTCCTCCTCCTCCCAGAATGCACCACCCAGTCAGTCCGGCGGCGTGGGCTCGGGGACCCTGAACAGCGCCATCTGGATCGTTTACGGAGCGTTCGTACAACAAGGTGAGAGAACGAAGGTCGGAGCGAGAGTTTGAGTTATTTAATGTCTTAAAGATTTATTTTACAGGGGCTGAAAACAAACACACTCTTTTTTACGGTAAAATTATGATCAGAGAAATTTATAAAACCCCAAACATGTCCAGGTTTTTATCAGTTTTATTTTACAGACCATTGATATTAATAATAATAATATAAAAATTTACTTTTACGGATGAACTGCAGACATTTGTGTCAGCTCAACATTTTAATAATACTCTAATAATCTAAATTAAACTTGGACTAAAATTTTGGTGCATTATTTATGTTTTTGCACAAGATAAATATATTTATTTTCTTTTTATTTAAGCTCGTGATGAGGCATTATTATGGAAGCCTGTTCCTGCCAGTTAAAGAAAAAAAAACTAAAATTGAAACTTTGCTTTAGTGAGAATTTTTTTGGCCCATATGAAGTTGAAATTTTAAGATTAAAAAAAAGTTCAAATTTGGAATATAAAGTCGAAATTATGAAACAAAAAGTTTCACTTTTGGGGTAAAAGTCAAAATTACTGTTTAAATTCTACGAAAAAAATGAAATTTTGACATAAACAGTTATCATTTTGAAATAAAAAGTCAAAACCATCAAAAAAAGTGAAATTTTTGACTTTTATTGAAACCATAAATATAAATTGTTACTCTAAAAATGTGACTTGATATGTAAAAAACAATCTCGAAACCATTTTTTAATTGTTATATGTATAGAGGAATCAGTGAACATGGGCTTCTGCTCGTTATTTATGTTCCATCATAGAAAATTGTGATGAAAATTGAGCTAAAAAGTTAAAGTTTTAGGGTAAAATGACGAATTTTGGGATAAAAAGTCAAAATTTTGAGACTGGAAGGTCTTCATCATGAAAAAAAGTCAAAATATTGAGCTTGAAAATTAAAGGTATGACATTAAAAAGTCAAAAATTTGAGATCTTGAAGTTAAAGTTCGAGGATAAAATTTCAAATTTTGAGATAAATAGTCAAAACTTCAAGAAAAATGTTTGAATTTTGACTTTCTTTCTCTTGATATGTGCGAAAAAAGAAATCTTAATGAAGCCAGTTTTTCCATTTTGGGCAGGATTGGGCTTCTATACATTATTTTTATTTCCATTAAATGAAATGTTCTTTGAGGATGTTTGAGTATTTTTGCAGGATCTCACCGAGGGAATACAAATTAAAATCCCTAAAAAACAAACGTTTCCTGTGTTGTAACCAAAGCGCCATGAGAAAAATCTTGTGTGTTTGAAACGTTTGAGAGTTTTGTGTCCGGCTCAGCTGTTTGTCAGACATCAATCAGGTCTGATCACAGCGAAGAGGAGATTATCTGCTCTGTAAAGGAGGATTCTGCAGAGTTTTAATTCAGGGATTACACAGCAGCAGCAGAAGAGAAACAATAACCACGGGAGGATTTGTAGCCTCTGAAATATTTAACAGACGGAGATTCAAGGGCATCAAACTTTAAAGTGCTTAAATGAATTAAGAAGAAGCTTAGATTACCCAGCTCCAGGAAGAGATGAACTCCACCAACGCAGGAGTGTGTGTGTGTGTGTGTGTGTGTGTGTGATTAACAGAGACGTGTTTGTGTCATCCTCTTAAACCCACAGATTTACTCCCGTATTTATTTTGGGTGAGAAAGCTCCACCGTTCAGTCTGGGAACGGATGAATCTGCAAATTCTTTTTCTGATTTTCTTCCTCTGGCTTTTTAATTCAAGGTCGACCAATCACATCCTCTTTCTCTGCATCGCCTCAAGAAATCAAAGCCAGGAAACATTTGGACTCGGGGTTAAACTCAGACGTGCTCTTTTAATAATAATAACGGCCCTGCTTTTCAGAAAACTGTCATTTCTTTAAAAAAACATCCTGATTTGAAAAGTTCTTACTTTTCAGCTTCCTGCATTTAAACTGTCACAACCTGAGGAGGAAAAATATCTTAAAATGTCATAATTTGACTTCAAAAATGTGTATTTTCACATTTTTCTTTTGTATTTATGTACAACTGTGCTCATAACATTTCATACCACAGCAGATTTTATGATTTCTTGGCCGTTTTTCAGAGAATATTTCAC
The DNA here is from genome assembly GCA_008086565.1 of Thalassoma bifasciatum. Taxonomy (NCBI): domain Eukaryota; kingdom Metazoa; phylum Chordata; class Actinopteri; order Labriformes; family Labridae; genus Thalassoma; species Thalassoma bifasciatum. The sequence goes on from RPOG01001957.1 coordinate 47,632, forward strand.
TCGTGGTTCCTGGTTGGTGAAGACATTTACTAACAAACAACTGTGTTCACTCTTGAGACACTTCATCCAGTGCTGCACTGATATTTCTGGATTCTGAGTCATGAGGAAAGAAAAAGAATCATCAAAGTTTCTGCAGGAAAAGTGAATCCAACTGTATAAAACAGGAAAGGGATATAAAAAGATATCCAAGGAACTGAGGATGCCAATAAGCAGAGTTCAAACTCTAATGAAGAAGTGGAAAATGAGGGATTCTGTTGAAACCAAACCACGGTCAGGTAGACCAACAAACATTTCAGCTACAACTGACAGGAAAATTGTTCTGGATGCAAAGAAAAACCCACAAATAACTTCAGCTGAAATACAGGACTCTCTGAAAGAATGTGGTCTGGCTGTTTCAAGATGCACAATAAGGAGGCACTGAGATATAAGGTTGAAATATGAGATTTTAAGGTCAAAATTGTAAGACAAAAGTCAAAATTTGCAGGGATAACAAGTCAAACCTTGAGAAAAAAAACCAATATTTGAGATCAAGGACAAAAAAAATTGAGAATAAAACCCAACAATTTTGGGATGAAGTTAAAATTTTGGCATAAAAAGTTGATATTTTACAGAAGAAGTCATTTTCCTGAAACTAAAAAGTGAACATTTAAGATGAAAAGACAACATTTGGGACCTGCCATTGGCTACAGCAGAATAAAGTGAAGGTTCTGGAGTGGCCATCTCAGTCTCACAAGGCCAAGTCAAAGTTTTCAGATAAAAGTTGAGATTTTCAAAAGAAAAGAAAAGATCCAAATTTTTTTGAGATGAAAGAAAAAAAATTGAGTTAAATAGTCAAAAATTTGAGATAAAACCCCCAAAACGTTGAGTAAAAACACAAAATTTGACACAATTAGGTTAAAGTTTTAACACAAAAAGTTGAATTTGGGATAATTAAGTCAAAATCTGAGATATAAATTTGAAATATGGGGTTTGAAGGTCAAAATTGTGAGACAAAAGTCAAATGTTTGATATATAAAGTCAAACCTTGAGAAAAGATCAATATTTGAGACCAAGGACAAAAAATTGGGAAAAGAAATTAGGGATGAAGTTAAGTGAACATTCTAGATGAAAAGTTGAAATTTAGGACCTGCCATTGGCTACAGCAGAATAAAGTGAAGGTTCTGGAGTGGCCATCTCAGTCTCCTGACCTCAATATCGAGATCTCAAACCTGCAGCTCAAGAATTTACAGGAACTGGAGGCTTTTTGCCAAGAAGAATGGTCAGTTTTACCATCTGAGAAAATAAAGACTCTCATCCACAACCAGCACAAAAGACTTCAAGCTGTCACTGATGTTAAAGGGGAAATACACGCTGTTAAGAACTGGGGGAGGGAAACTTTTCATCAGGCTCATTCTGGAAGTTTCTGTTGTCAAAAAGGTTTATCCCTCAGTTTCCTTTGACACATTTATTCAGTTCAGCTCAGAGAAACATGCACAGAAAACTCCTGAAATGGTGATAGAAACAGGAACATTCAGACGTGTTTTTTTTTCACAGATTTTTCTCAACGACTCTCAAATTAAATGTTCCCTCTTTTCAGAAGCTCGCTCATGAAATGTCCTCAATTTGCTCCTTTTTAAAAGCGTCCTCGGCGTCTTTAATATCTGCCCTTACTCTCAGGGTCAAACACACACACACACACAGTTTCCCAGCACAGGCTCCCAGCTGCATCTATTATGGTCTGGCACGTTGCCTGGGAAACCTTTTAGGCCTAACGGGATGTGATTAGATTCGCCGTGCGGCCGCTCTGCTCGCCGTGATGAAGCACCTCGCTCACCTGCTGTTCGGAGCGGGCGGCAGGTGGCGTCCCGGCCATCGAGCGCCAATCTGTGTCTGAGAGTTCACGGGTTTGATCCCCGCAGCAGGTGTCCATTAACACCTGTGTGATGTAACGCAGGGCATCAAACACACACACACACTCATAAATCTGTGTGTGTGTGTGTGCAGGTGGAGACGGCGTGGTCGGCTCGGTGGCGCTCAGGATCGTCATGGGCAGCTGGTGGCTCTTCACTCTCATCGTGTGCTCGTCGTACACCGCCAACCTGGCAGCGTACCTGACCGTGTCACGCATGGACCACGCAATAAAGTAAGACACACACACACACACACACACACACACACACACTCTTACAGGTGAGTGTGTGGAGGTCAGAGCTGCTTTGTTCGCCGCTCTGAGACGCCGTTTTTTCCATGTTTGATCAGATAATTTGAGTTCATTGAAACCTTCTCGCTCTCAAACACAGCAGGCTAATCTGTCACACACACACACACACACACACACACACACAGAGCTGGAGCCGAGTGTGTGTGTGTGTGTGTGTAGGATCAGTGATGATCTGACAGTAAATAAAGCTTCTCCTGGGACTCGTTCTCTGCAGCTCAGTCTTCATCCGTCAGTCTGAGCGAAGTTAATTCAGTTTATGAGCTCGACAACAGAGTCAGAGGGAAAACCAGGATCAGGATTAAAGAGTCAGAGCAGGATCAGGATTATAGAGTCAGAGCAGGATCAGGATTAAAGCGTCAGAGGAAAAACCAGATACAGGATTATAGAGTCAGAGGAAAAACCAGGATCAGGATTATAGAGTCAGAGGAAAAACCAGGATCAGGATTATAGAGTCAGAGGAAAAACCAGGATCAGGATTAAAGAGTCAGAGGAAAACCAGGATCAGGATTAGAGAGTCAGAGGAAAAACCAGGATCAGGCTTAAAGAGTCAGAGGCAAAACCAGGATCAGGATTATAGAGTCAGAGGAAAAACCAGGATCAGGATTAAAGAGTCAGAGGAAAACCAGGATCAGGATTAGAGAGTCAGAGGAAAAACCAGGATCAGGCTTAAAGAGTCAGAGGCAAAACCAGGATCAGGATTATAGAGTCAGAGGAAAAACCAGGATCAGGCTTAAAGAGTCAGAGGAAAACCAGGATCAGGATTATAGAGTCAGAGGAAAAACCAGGATCAGGATTAGAGAGTCAGAGGAAAAACCAGGATCAGGCTTAAAGAGTCAGAGGCAAAACCAGGATCAGGCTTAAAGAGTCAGAGGAAAAACCAGGATCAGGATTAAAGAGTCAGAGGAAAAACCAGGATCAGGATTATAGAGTCAGAGGAAAAACCAGGATCAGGCTTAAAGAGTCAGAGGAAAAACCAGGATCAGGATTAAAGAGTCAGAGGAAAACCAGGATCAGGATTATAGAGTCAGAGGAAAACCAGGATCAGGATTATAGAGTCAGAGCAGGATCAGGATTAAAGAGTCAGAGCAGGATCAGGATTATAGAGTATCCTGAGTCCTTTGAAGCAAACATGCAGTTTACTAGGAAGTTTATATGCAGCAAACATGCAGAAAAAATGAATCATTATAGGAAATTAATGTGCAGCAAAAATGCAGACTGAAAGGAAGGTAACATGCAGCAAAAAGGCAGATTTATAGGGAGGTTACATGCAGCGTCCAGCAGGATCAGGTTTTAAAAAACTCAGAGTATGTGTCTCATTTTTTTGTTGTCTCGTACAGAAACAGTTTCTGCAGCATTTGATTTAAGTCCAGTAAACATAAACAGAAAGTAAAACCTTATTTTTGCCCCTTTGACTCTCTAAATGTTTGACCAGTTTTGAGATAAAGAGTTAAAAGTCTTGCAGGTTTGTGCTGCCCTCTTGTGGACGTTAAGTGTTACCACAGATTATGATCGAATAACGAAAAGTTTTCAGATTTGTTGAAATCTCACAAACATCTCTCCGTAAACTGCTGCTTCTTCCTGATTTAATCTTGAATGTTTCTGGACTTGACTGGTTTGGTAAATGTTTGTGCTCATCCTGTAAAGATCCGCTTGTTCACTAACGATAGATCAACAAAACAGATTTTCAGTTAGTCTTAAAAATCTGTCCAACCATCAAACGACCTCAACTTTTCTGTCTAATCTTGATAAAAGCACAAACTTTATGTTGGAAACTCGTCTCTGAGTCCGAGGATCTGGATGTGAATATGAAAACTTGTTGTTGTTGTTGATGCGAAAGCCTGATAAAAATCTGTCTCAGTGATGGAGCTAACCCCCCCCCCCCGTTCGCTCCGTCCCTCTTTGAGCACAATTAGCCTCCAAACTGATGGAGCGACTCGTGTGCAGGTCGTTAGAGGAGAATCTGAGCGATGACTCCTCTCGTCTTCCTCCCTCTCACATGAACGACTCTGCAAACGCTTCTCAAAGCAACACGCAGCTAATTACCCGTGACTCCTGGGGAGTTTCTCTCACGTTTGGCTGATTATTAATCTTAAAGAGGCTCCTGAATGATTGATCACTTTAAAGAGACGGCGCAGAGTAACGTTTTATCTGTACGTTAACACGCAGCGGCGGTGGCGTGGGCGGTGAGAGGGCGGTGAGAGGGCGGAGGTGGAGCTGAGATGAAGTAAAGTCAGAGTTTCAGTTTCAGATCAAGTGTTTAATGCATGTGAGAGCTGAAGGTCTGTGAGTGGATCTGATGTTTCCAGCTGACACCCTGACCCCCCCCTCACTTTTAGGGAAGAGGATTTTTGCAGAAACTGAGAGTGAAGAGATTTTTCTCCCACTCACCATCATCAACTCACACAGTCACTGCATCACAGGGCAAGCTGTGATTGGCTGAGGGCACTGCGACTACTCTACGCCCAGAAACGTCAACAAAAACTTTAGAACAACAAAAACTTCAACAAACAGAGAGAGGAAGAGGAAACACAGATACTGACACATGTACGGAAGCCCAGAGGTGACTACTGAGCAGGATAGTTACAATCAAAAACAACAATCAGCTTACATGAACATTTAAGAACATGCGGCAAACTCTAAGGAAAGGTGCAGCTCACAAGCAGCTTATTTTTGGCCTACATGCAGCAAATATGCAGCTTAATAAGAAGTTAACATGCAGCAAACATGCAGCAAACTTGCAGGAAACATAGAGCAAATGTGCAGCACAAATGCAGCAAAAAAGGAAGTTAACATGTAGCCAATGTGTAGCAAACATTCAGCAAAACATGCAGCAAACATACAGCAAACATACAGCAAACATGCAGCAAACATGCAGCAAACATGCAGCAAACGCAAATCAAACATTCAGCATAACATGCAGCAAACATGCAGCAAACATGCAGCAAACATGCAGCAAACATACATCAAACATGCAGTAAACATTGAACAAAAATGCAGCATTATAGGAAGTTAACACCTGCAGCAAACTTGCCGTGAACATGCAGCAAACAATAAGCAAGCATGCAGCAAACATGCAGCTTTGATGCAGATTACAGTATCAAAGCTACGGTGACTTTGCAGCCAATATGCAGCAAAGATTCTACATTTCTATGATTTTATCAAGCAAACGATTTTGTCCTTAGAGAACACGAGCAAGAATCAAGACTGAGGAAAAAAAACTTTAATTTATGCGATGATGTTCTGAAGACAGGAAAAGCAAACATGCAGTTTTATAAAAATTAGCAAAAAGGAGGAAGAAGTTTGACTATAATAGTTGTGAAACTGATTAAAGATAAAGTTTCAGAGAGTCCAGTTCTTGAAACTGAGCTGATTTTAAAGTGAAGAAACAGGAGGAAGAGTTTTCGTGTCTGTGTTTGTTTCCTGATGAGAAGCTTGGAGAGAGCGAAACAGTGTTTTTTTTTTGTTTCTCCGTTTTTTTTTCACGTGTGGTTGTTTTTGTTGACGCTGCAGCTTTTCCTCCATCAGTTCGGTTTCTCGGCTCCGTGGCCTCAGGTGCAAACAGACGCAGCGCGAACACGCTCACTTTAAACTGGAACAGTCACATCTGCCACCGCTGCTAACGGCTGTCAACAGTTTAGCATCGCACACACACACACACACACACACACACACACACACACACACTTATCACTGATCCTGGGTCAGATAGGTTCATATTCTGGTAACAAAAAGAAGCATTAGAACTCGAACACTCACACTTTCTAAGCTTTTCATAAAGCGTAAAAATCCTGGATTCAGCTTCGAACTGTAAACCTCAAATTTCCTGCTCAGGAAGAAAAGATTGTTGCACAAATTGAGACTTTTCACTGTAAAAACCAACAACTTTCTGGACTCAAAATGATGAGTTACCTTCACTGAGTTCTTATAATCTGCAGTTTTTACTGGTTTTTCTGAAATAACAGTCCCTTAAACAATGAAAAAAGACATTTAACTGTTGTTTTGACTGAGCTACTTAAATAAAATAACTGCAACAAAAACTGGAGCTGACACATTTTTTTTACAGGAATATTTTCCACTTTTACATTCACTTTTTTTAGTGTATTAAGTTATCTTTGCGTCACATACATGTATAATTTATCGTGTTATTTATTTATCTTAACTCAGGCCATTAAGTTAAACTGACTAAGTTTTTTAAGGCAAAGAGTTTTCATGTCTTGTTTTGCTTTTACTGGGTCTCATCCTTAGTGTTATGTTGTTTTATAATGCTTTTATTGTTTTATTGCTTTATGCACTTACATTTAAATTTGTTTATGTCGAGTCAAGTCAACTTGTTGGGTTTTACAGTGTAAAAGTACCCGAACATGGTTGTTACTTCAAATCTTCTGCTCATTGAGATGAAAAAAAGACTTTAATCAGTTTCTTCTTCAGTCTTTTCTGAGCATTTGCAGAAGAAATTAACTTCTCTCGAACGTCTCATCCTCAGCTTTTAACACCAGAAACGTCTGAAGTTGAGGATTTTGAGTCAACTCTCCGCCAACGTCGGCGTCTTGAAGCGTTTTTATCAAACACCTCTGAGCGTTAACACTCCAGTTTTTGCCTCCAGGCCAAAGTTCCCGGCAAAAGATCAAAAGCAGAAATTACCTTTTCCCGTTTTTTTACGACTGTTTAGAGTCAAAAACATCAGGAACATCAAAGCGAGAAGCGTCTTTTATCTGCAGCATCTTCCTCCAAAGATCCGCTCTCATCTTCAAACATCCAAACAGGCCGAGCGCAGGAGTTTCTGCTTTTACATCAGGACCAAAACACGCAGAGTTGAAGCGTCTCCGGCTCGACGGCGTGCGCTGTGAGCGGAGAATGATTACACTCCTCTCGGGCTTGAACGCACCGTTACACACTCCACAATAACGCAGCCACATCCCCCTGTTCTCCTCTATTTATCTTGTGCATGAATAAAGAATAATTCCCTCTAAAGACTCGCAGCAGACACTTCATCTCCGCACAGCGACGCGCCCTCCTTCTCCTCCTCCGTCAGAATCAAATCCAGCTGACATTTTCATCAGTAAATCCCCGCCGCCGCACTGCATGATGGGTGATTCATTCAGGAGTAAATGCTGCGAACAAGACTTTGCTTTTATGGACGTTCAATGAATGTTCAAGAGGAGATTTGCATTCAATACAGACGACTTTAAAGACAGAGAGGCGTCTTCTTTTCACTCACACACAACGTGAGGCCTGACATTACTACGACTCACACACACACACACACACACACACACACACACACACACACACACACACACACACACACTGCTGTCTTTTCTCTTCTCGTCGTTATCTCTCATCTTCCTCTGAACCGTGACGTCTCTGTTGCTCGTGCAGAGCTGAACTCATCAGGATGTTTGACGTTGTTTTTAAACAGAGAAGCTTCAAAGATCATTCTTCGTTCTTTCAAACTCGAAACAGTCGTTTAAGGCGACAAATGACCTGGAACACGATCGACCGCGGCAGCTTAAAGGGAACAACCGCTGTTTTCTGCAGAAGTGGGACTGCAAAAACTGTTATCGACCAGACCAGTTGATAAAAATGTCTAATTTGAGTTTTTTTAAGACAAAATGACGTCTGAATCGCTTGTAATGAGTCAAAAAATCTGCCAACGGGATAAAAAAAAATTCACTCGTAAAGTTTCTTGAAATTAGAAAGATGTTTTAATACAAGAAACTTTTTTCTTACTGATTTTTTTGACTAGTTACAAGCAATTCAGACCTAATTTGTGTCCGTAAATAACTTGAAATAAGACATTTTCCTGGACTTATCAGTTGAATGTGGCTCATATCTAGAATAATAAGACAAATTTGAATAAAAATAAGACAAAATGACTTTCTTAGATTTCAGTTTTTGCAGTGAAAAGTAATGTTTCAGCTTCAAATGGATGTAAATAAAAACAGAATATAGTGATTTTTAAAACCTGTTTAACCGACATTTAAACGACATCACTGAATTTGATGTTTTAACTCTTTCCTAAAAAACTTGGACAGGTTCATGTTTCCACTGTTTAACAACACTCAATAAGTGTTTGTGAAGCTGGAATTCTTTCAATGGGAGTCTCATAGCTGCACTCTTCTACTACGGAGCCACGCTGTTGTAACAGGAGCAGAATGTGTCTTGGTTTCATTGTCTTGCTGAAATAATCAGGGACGTCCCTGAAAAAGACAAAGTGTCTTGGATGGCAGCAGATGTTGCTCCAAATTCATCAAATTCATCTCAAAATTTAGACATTTAGACATTTTAGATGTGTTTTGACTTTTTTTAATCTCAAATTTTAACTTTTGAGTTCAAACTTTTGACTTCTAATCTCAAAATTTAATATATTTTAATGTCAAAGTTTGGACTTTGATCTCAAAATTCAGACTTTGTCCCTCACAAATTCAACTTTTTACCCAAAATTTTGACCTAAAATCTCAAATTTTAGACTTATTTACACATTTTTATCTCACAATTTATACATGTTTAGACATTTTAGATGTGTTAAGACTTTTTAATCTCAAATTTTAACCTTTGAGTTCAAACTTTAGACTTCTAATCTCAAAATTGAGATTATTTTAATCCCAAAATTTAGGTTAAAGGTTAAACAGGATTTACAAATCATTGTTTTCTGTTTTTATTCACGATTTATTAATGGTTGTAGATGAACTTTGTCTCTCAAAAGTTTAACTTTTTATATCAAAATTTTGATATAGATGTAGATGTAGTGATGAACTGTGTTAACTGACAATGGTTTTCTGAAGTGTTCCTGAGCCCACGTGCTAATATCCTTTACACAATGATGTGGGTTTTTAATGCAGCGCCGCCTGAGGGGCCTTCAAAAAGCAGCAAAAATGGGAGAAAGAAAAAGCAAAAACAGCAAGAAGCAGCAATTAAGTGAAGTTTAAGGTGGAAAAATTGACAAAAAGTAGCAAAAATGGGTGAATAATGGATGAAAACAGCAGGAAGTGGCAGTGAAGTCAAAAAGTAGACATTTAGAAAAGTTTCAGGTGGGAAAAAAAGGTTATAAAAAAACAGCAAATGTCTTTGAAAAAGAGTAAGAATGGATGAAATGTGGCATAAGAACCTAGAAGAAGCAATAAAAATAAGTCCAAGGTGGAAAAAATGGTCAAAAAGCAGCAAAATGCTTTTTAAAAAGAGTAAAAATGAAGGAAATGTGGCAATAAAAATAAGTATTAAGAAGAAAAAATGTTCAAAAAGCAGCAAAAATTGGAGGAAAAAAAGGCAGAAACAGCAAGAAGTAGCAATAAAGTTAAGTTTGATGCAGCGCCGCCTGAGGGGTCAAAGGTCACAGCCATTCAATGTTGGTTTTGGGCCTTGCTGCTTACGTGCAGAGATTTCTCCAGATTCTCTGAATCTTTTGATGATATTATGGTCTGTAGATGATGAAATCCATCAATTCCTGCAGTTGGACAAAGTTGAGAAACATTGTTGTTAAACTGTTGGACTGTTTGCTCACACAGTTGTTGACAAAGTGGTGAATCTGGCTCCATCTTTGCTTGTGAAGGACTGATGCTCCTTTTATACCCAATCATGAGTTTGATGAACAGAAAAATCTGAGCTGAGTTAACTTCTGATTTATTCAGTTTGAGCACATTTGGCTAAACTTGACGCTGGAGGGCGAAGAGTGTCCGAGGAAATAAGAGCGAACACGGCTTTTAATATTCATGAGCTGCAAGAAAAACATGAGTTTCCTCATGAACTCATCGCAGCTTTGAAGACACGCAGATAAACCCGAGTGAAAGAAAGTGACGTGGAGAGAGCAGAGGGCGATGAAGCTGAGCACAAACTCTGAGAAAAACTGCCACAAAGTGAAAAGGCTGCTTTAAATATTCAGAGACAGAAGAGTCACACAAACCCTCAGGCTGCTGACAACAGCAAACAGAGAATCACACGTTCATGCACAGAGATTATTTAGCAGGAAACATCAGAGGCCTCTGAGCAGGGGCGGATCTACTGGGGGGGCATAGGGTGGCAGCTGCCCCCCTCAAACAAAAGCCTGACCACCCCTGTTATTGGGATTTAATTCAAAGAAAAGTTAAAGCTCATCAGACACAAAGAAAAAATCAAAATTGAGTTTGAAAAGTAAAAATTTTGAGATAAAAAGTCAATAATTATGGGACAAAAAGTTCAAATTATAAGATAAAAGTGAACAATTTGTGATAACAAAGTAAAATTTATAAGTTTAGTCAATATTTTTGAGATAAGTAGTCGGAATTTGAGGTTTAACAGTCAATAATTGTTAGATGAATAGTCAAAATTATCAGAAAAAAGTCAATAATTATAAAATAAAAAGTCAAAATTATTAGATAAAAGGTCAAAATAAGGAGATAAAGTCAATGATTTAAGATATCAGCATCATAATTTGGAGACTAAAATCAATAATTATGAGTTAAAAAGTCAAAAATATGAGATAAAGTCAATTATTTCTGATATCAGCATCATAATTTGGAGATTAAAATCAATAATTATGAGTCAAAAAGTCAAAAATATGAGTTAAAGGCAATAATTTAAGATATCAGCATCATAATTTGGAGATATAAAGTCAATCATTAAGAGATGATTAGTCAAAAGTATGAGGCAAAAGTTGAAAACTTGCTTTTTTGTCTCTAAATTTTCATCTTTTACTCGCCAAAAAAAAAAAAAATCAGTCAAAGACAGAGAAGTCTCAACAAAGTCAGTTTTTTGATTTTAATTTTTTTTTTTCAACCAGCAGAAATTGGCTATAGTCCATTAAAAGAAGGTCTTCTTTTAAATATTAAATATTATATACATCTATTATATATAAATATAATAGAAATATTATATACAAATATTTTTATACATCTGTCCCTGAATCAGAGGATCAGGACGAAAACTTCAATCAGTTTAGACTCGTTACAGTCGTGATAGTGGTGTTTATGTGTGTGTGTGTGTGTGTGTGTGTGTGTGTGTGTGTGTGTGTGTGTGTGTGTGTGTGTGTGTGTGTGTGTGTGTGTGTGGGTTNGTTTTACTCAGAAACAGTGTTTTGAAGAACGACCGCTCGTCTTGACCATTTTTCCTGAGAGTCGGAGCTTTTCAAACTCGAGTGTTTCCTCTTTTTTTTCTCGGTTCAGTTCATTTCACACGAAGTCGTTTTGATCTGAAGTGGCTTCAAAATCACAGTCGACCTGAAAAACTCTGCGTCCACATCTGCAGAGAGGAGAGAGGAGGAAATAAAAGAGGAAATAAAGGAGAAAGTTTCACCCAAACAAACATCTGTGCTGAGAAGTTCAGAAACAGAAAGTTGAATTATTTACTGTAGGGTGTCAGGAGTTTATTGGGTTTGTTGTTGTAGATATGTTTTACATTTATTCATGATGCTGTTGGAGCAAACATTATATATATATGTGCAGAAAAAAGTGGAGAAAAACAAAACTCGTAAGAGGAGATCTGCAGCATTTGTGTCTGTTTTTTTTATGAATTTTAATGCAGAAACTTCTTGATTTTTTTAAAGAAAAGAGACTTTAAAGAGTTTATTAAAGGAGCCTGTGTTTAAAGAGCATATGGCAGGTTACATTTTTTTTGGATAAACACTTAATATGGTCTGAAAGTGGTAGTAGAATAAGACAATCACTGATTTTTTTAACTAATCCTGACAAAAAGGCACAAATGTAGAGGATGAAGTAGCTATTTTCAGTGTCCCTGTTCAAAAAGCTGCTTCATCCTTCGTCATGTGACGTCATCCAGGGGACGAGCGTTCTCCACCTCTGCTCTGATCCATGTGTTTGAGAGGAGACAGAGGCTGTTTTCCAAACCTCCTCCTACTTCTGCTGAAATTCAGTTTGTAGTATCAGTTTGTGAAAACTTGGTAGATCTGTAGTAAACTACAAGTTCCCGGATGTTTCTACTGATCCGGGAAAATTTCTCAGTCTGTAACGGACCAGTCTACCTGGCGTACTGTTTCCCACAATGCACGGCGCTAATGGCGTTTGTCAGTTTGGGGGCGCTCAGGTTGAGGTGAATTACTGACACCTACTGGAATAAATCAGCTCAACTACAACACAACAACAAAAATGTGAAACGGTCCCAGAGATAAAAGTGAAGTGACAGGAAAGAAACAGCGGTAAATCTGCTCACTTCATCATGAAAGAGCTGTTTACTTTTACCAAATTCATAAAAGCCCCTAAATCATTTATCACTTTTTATTTTACACTAACAGCCTACGTGGGTAATGAGGACGCAGTTTTTACACCAGCTGGAAAAATAAAAACTCAGTTGGTTTCAGATTTATTTTCAATACACAATAACTTTTGGTGCAAGATAAAAAAAATCAAATATGGGAATTTTGCTGTAATAAACTTACAAATTTGATAAAATCAGGACTCTAATCTCTCCCTGAATTCGTTGTTTTTATAAATGAATTAAAAATGTTCCTTGAACCACTAAAAATAAAGAAAAAACCATAACAATTCTCAAAAAATTTACAACTTCCTTCCCATGCTTAATTTCATTTATTTATTTTCCTTTGTATCTCATTAACATCTAATTTAACTTATCTACTTTTATTGCTCCTGTAACTTCTCCACTGATTGATGTGGTGAATTAATGACTGAAATGTTCTCATGGATTTATTTATGATAAAGTTAAACATTAGAAAAAAACCATCAGCTCCACTTCCTGAAATCCAGAGTAGTATACGACTAAACAGGTCCAACAAAACAGTCACACTACAGACTACATGTGACAGTAGGAGGTTTGGAAAACAGCCAGTGAGTGAGAGCGGGGATTTACAGTCGTGTTTCTACAAGTTTTTTATTTGATTTGATCGTTCGTTGGGATGGTTCAATGATGCATTCTTACTCTGGATGCAAAAAAAGCGACTTAGCAGGAAATCGAGTCGATCTTTTCCCCAAAAGGAGGAAAGAGTTAACTTCTATGCTCAGGTTCGTTTCCTGCAGCTGAAGAAACGAGAAATTATCTCTACATCGGTCACAGAAAAAAGCAATCGTTTAAGCGAAAAATTAAGAGGGAATAACTTCAAAATGAACAGAGTCCACACAAACAAGAAACAATTTTGTGTTTCATTCTGTGGGTGAGACAGTGGAACAGTTTGGGTGAGGGGTTAAAACAATGTTCAAACATAAAATAAAATCAAATATAAAGAATGTGTTTTCACAGAATACATGAATGAAGGGGAGGAATGTTACTGTTGTTGTTCTGTATTAATTTATGTTTATAACTGTAGTATACATTTTTCTAAATATAGTATCAAAGATTATTTTATCTAATATTATTATCATGATTATCATACATGTTAATCATGTAATCAGGGAAAAGGTGGGACTTGATAAGTTTTACTTCTTCCTACAACTTTTTGAACATGTTGTTGTTTGATTTTGTTGTTACATTTTTTTTGTTTTGTTTTTATGTATTTTCTTCATGTTCAAAATAAACCTAAACCTAAAAAAGCGAACTAAAACATCTCCAGTAAACTCTGTGGTTCATTAATTTCAAAAATTCCTCCGGGACGTTGTTTTTAAGCATCTTTCCTATGATTTTATTCAAAGTTGTGTTTAACCTGAAATATGCTCTTTAACCCTTCGCTCACAGTTAAAACAGTCGTAGATAAATTCAGGGATAAACGGAGGAAGGTGGAGGAAGGAGCTCAGCTGCGAGCGCCTGCAGAGAAAAATGAAGCTAATTTCAGAAGAATAAATCGCCGCCTGTTGATGATGTTCACTGAAAGATGATGCTGAAACGTACGGCTGCCCTCCAGGGACAAAAAGCTGCTCAGTCTGGTTTGTATTTCATACATCTTCCTGCTGCGAAATCCAATTACACTTCATCTCTAACCTCCACCCGCGCCGCAATTATGTAATTAAAACCGCCGCGTTATTAACGTCTCAGTCCACGCCGTCCTGACAGCAGTTGAGCGAGCGAGCGCCTTCGTGCAGCATCCACGCCTCGACATCCAGACAGAAATGAATACGGACATTAAGAGAAAATCTAATTCCAGCGCAGAAACAAGTCTTCACGCGGTGATTTATTCCTTCAGGCTGGATTTAAATGAGAAACAAGCAAAGACTGAAATATTGGACACAAACCAGAGAAATATCAAATTAGACTAATTACACAAACACAGAGAGACAGGAGCTAAAACTTCACTTCTTTAGAAAAGTGTAAATAAAACTCTGAGGTTTTCAGTCGACCCCCCGATAAAATACCTGACGTGTTTTAATCAGAGCGGGAAACAAGCAGCTGCTGCAGTAAAGCTCCATGTTTCTGTTAAAGCTGCTGAGAATTAGAAAATATGACAGTAAATACAAAAAAACAAACTCACACAAAGACCATAAGTTTGATGCCGAGCTGCATGTTTCTGGTTTTCAGTGAGTGATGGTTCAATGAACTTCAATCTGACTTTGTCAAACTTAAAGAGACACAAATGTTTAAACAATCCAACGATCAGAGCAGATGTTTGATTGTTCTTGTAAATGATTTCATGGTGACAGTTTACGCTCATGGGGTCAAATACCAAAGGTTTTCAAAAGAGTCCTCATGTGCCTGATGTGTTTTTTTTACTTCTTTTTTTTTTAGAAATTTGGACAGAAATCCAAAGTTTAAGCCGATGATTTTCTCAGAAATCTCAAACTTTCTCAAGTTGGTAGAACTAGGGGGAAACAGTTCCTTTCTTTTTTTCAACATTTTGACCAAATCAAAGGGGTTAACCCATGGTTTAAGGGTTTATTTTGGGGTAAATATTGTTTTCACAGGAGTTTATTTTTTCCAAAATGTTGACCAAAATCCAAGGGGTTAGCCTGTTTTTTTTTTGTTTTTGTTTTCAGAAAATTTAAAGACTTTCAAGGTGTCAAAACAGCTGAAAACAGCACCTTTAACTAAAACAAAACTAGGGTGTCTTTTTTTGTCTTTGGTTGTTCCAAGTTTGTTTTGACATACATTATTATAGATTTTTTTTTTTTTTTTGACTAAATCAATGTTTTTTTCTGAAATTTCGACAATTTTCAAGGTGTCATAAACAGTAAAAACAGGACCTTTAGGGGAAAAATTCACAGAAGTTTATGTTTTTCAAAATTTTGACCAAAATCCAAGGGGTTAGCCTGTTTTTTTTGTTTTTGTTTTCAGAAAATTTAAAGACTTTCAAGGTGTCAAAACAGCTGAAAACAGCATCTTTAGGGGTAAAATTCCACAAGGATGTGCTTATATAAGAATGGCCCGTTTTGTTTTCGTAGGAATTTATTTTTTTCAAAATTTTGACCAAAATCCAAGGGGTGAGCCCAAGGTTTTTCCAGGAAATTCAAAAACTTTCAAGGTGTCAAAAACAGCAAAAAATGTATTTTTTAGGGTTAAAAACAGCTATGAGGTGCTTTAATGAGCCTAAGGACGTTCCCATTTTGTTTTCATTATAATTCATCTCTTTTTCAAAATTCCAACCAAACTCTAAGGGGTTAACTCATGGTTTCAAAAAATTTCAAGGTTTCAGGAACTGCTGAAAATAGTTCGGTAAGGGTTTATTTTGGGGTAAATATTGTTTTCACAGAAGTTTATTTTTTTCAAAATCTTGACCAAAATCCAAAAGGTAAGCCTGGTTTTTTTTTGTTTTTGTTTTCAGAAAATATAAAGACTTTCAAGGTGTCAAAACAGCTGAAAACAGCATCTTTAAGGGTGAAAAACTAAACTAGGGTGTCTTTCTTTGTCTTAGGTTGTTCCAAGTTTGTTTTCACCTTATTATTATAGTTATTTTTCAATTTTTTTGACCAAATCAAAGGGGTTAGCCCATGTTTTTTTTTCTGAAATTTTAACAATTTTCAAGGTGTCAAAAACAGTAAAAACAGGACCTTTAGGGGTAAAATTCCACAAGGATGTGCTTATATAAGGATGGCCCGTTTTGTTTTCGCAAGGAATTTATTTTTTTCAAAATTTTGACCACAATCCAAGGGGTTAGCCTGGTTTTTGTCCGAAAATTCAAAGATTTTAAAGGTGTCAAAACAGCTGAAAACAGCACCTTTTAGGGTTTTTTTACTTAGTATATACCAATTTTGTTTTTGTTTTTTCTAAATTTTGGGCAAAATCCAAGGGGTGAGCCCAAGGTTTTTCCAGGAAATTAAAAAACTTTCAAGGTGTCAAAAACAGCAAAAAATGTATTTTTTAGGGTTAAAAACAGCTATGAGGTGCTTTAATGAGCCTAAGGACGTTCCCATTGTGTTTTCATTATAATTCATCTCTTTTTCAAAATTTCAACCAAACTCCAAGGGGTTAACTCATGGTTTCAAAAAATTTCAAGGTTTCAGGAACTGCTGAAAATAGTTCCGTAAGGGTTTATTTTGTGGTAAATATTGTTTTCACAGAAGTTTATTTTTTCCAAAATTTTGACCAAAATCCAAGGGTTTTTTTTTGTTTTTGTTTTCAGAAAATTTAAAGACTTTCACGGTGTCAAAACAGCTGAAAACAGCATCTTTAAGGGTGAAAAACAAAACTAGGGTGTCTTTCTTTGTCTTAGGTTGTTCCAAGTTTGTTTTCACATTATTATAGTTATTTTTTTTATTATTTTGGCCATATCAAAGGGGTTAGCCCATGTTTTTTTCTGAAATTGTAACATTTTCAAAGTGTCAAAAACAGTAAAAACAGGAACCTTTAGGGGTAAAATTCCACAAGGATGTGCTTATATAAGGATGGCCCGTTTTGTTTTCGTAGGAATTTATTTTTTTCAAAATTTTTAGCCTGGTTTTTGTCAGAAAATTCAAAGATTTTAAAGGTGTCAAAACAGCTGAAAACAGCACCTTTTAGGGTTAATAAGGTGGGGTGGGTTTTTTTAACTTAGTATTTACCAATTTTGTTTTTTGTTTTTTTCTAAATTTTGGGCAAAATCCAAGGGGTGAGCCCAAGGTTTTTCCAGGAAATTCAAAAACTTTCAAGGTGTCAAAAACAGCAAAAAATGTATTTTTTAGGGTTAAAAACAGCTATGAGGTGCTTTAATGAGCCTCTAAATAAATTAAATTCATCTCTTTTTTCAAAATTTCAACCAAACTCCAAGGGGTTAACTCATGTTTTTTTTTTTTTTTTTCAGAAAATTCAGAAGTTCTCAAGGTGTCAAAAAGCTGAAAACAGTACCAGAAAAGTATTAAACCACGAGGATGTTTGAATGTTTTTATTCTCAGAAATGTATTTTTTCCAAACTCTAAGGGGTTAGCTCACGGTTTTTTTTTCAGAATCATCAAACATTGAGTCGACATTTTTTTAAAACATTCCAAACAAGCAGAAACTTTTCAGACACTTAAACCATAAAGATGATGTTTGAAAATAAAGACGCTGTGTTTCTGTGTTTTCCAGGTCGTTCCAGGACCTGGCGCGTCAGATCGACGTGGACTACGGGACGGTCAGAGACTCGGCCGTCTACGATTATTTCAGGAACAAAGGCACCAACCCTCTGGAGCAGGACAGCACCTACGCCGAGCTGTGGAGGACGGTCAGCAAGAACAGCGGCATGGACTACTCCGTCAGCAGCCCGTCAGAGGGGATACGCAAGGTCAGAGTGTGTGTGTGTGTGTGTGTGTGTTATAAGACATACAGACTTCAATTTTAATGCAAAATTTTGGGGTAAAGGAGTCAACACAATAATCAAAACTTCAGGAAAAAAAGTTAAAAGTTAGAAAAAAAGTCATTATTTGAGATAAAATGACAAAACTTAGAGATAATAACAATTCTGAAATTTTAAAATCAAAATGTTTTGTGATAGGTTAAAGTCAAACATTTTAGATTAGATGACAAAACTTTGCAATAAGGGGGTATGGTTTTTATTTTTAAACTCAAACTTTCACAGCCTGTCGCCACGTAAGGAACGGTGCTGAGTTTTCAGTCTCTGTGAAACCTGCAGATTTATTTTTAAACAGTTTCTGAAACAGTTTTGGTTTGAGTCGTGTTCTTCACAGTCGTCTTTCTCCTCCTCCGTGTCTGCAGGCGAAGAAAAGTCCTTACGCCTTCCTGTGGGACATGGCGGTGCTGGAGTACGCGGCGCTGACGGACGACGACTGCACCATCACGGTGTCGGGAAACAGCATGAGCAGCAAAGGTTACGGCATCGCCATGCAGCACGGCAGCCCCTACAGAGACCTCTTCTCCCAGAAGTAAGTCAGCCACAGCAGATTTTAACACTTTCACCTAAAACAGGAGAAAATTCACTCTTCATTTCCAAACTGTCAAACCCATCACAGGTGAAAAAGCAAAACTTTATGTGGAACCGTTTCATTAAAAAATCAGAGGAGAACATTCAGAGGACGCTGTTTTAGAAAAAGTGAACTATAAAAACCTGAAGATAAACTCTTAATTTAGCAATTCATATCTCCATATTTGGAATTTTAACCCATAATTTTGTCTTTCTGTCTCTTAGCTCTCACTTAAAATCCAAACTTTTATTGTTTATGTTCTCAATTAGAGTTCGGGAGATTATCATCAGAGCGCATGGATGTTCTGACATTTCCCGACAATTCTCGTTCTTCTTTAAACGTTTCACATCACAGTCCATCATTTACAGACACAATAATCCGTCTTTACATTTGCAACATTAGCAGCCGTAGTCTCTCACATCCCAGCAGATGTTGTGTTTGTGCTACAATTTTTTGTAAATGGCAGGGTTTTTTTTTGTTTTTTTAATAATAATATCGGAGATGCAAGGCAACTGTCTGCAGGTTGAGAAGACATTTATGTGTGTAAACATCATTATGATGGAGATAAAACAACTGCACAGTCAAACAGCCACGTAATATTTATTTTACAATGTAAAACGTGATCAAAATGAGGTAAAACCGTGAGATTATGTGGAGGTCTCACCTGTTTGAACAATGTTCTTATATTTCCTCTTAAGTTTCAGCTGAGTGTGCTTCTCCCCCGCAGGATTGCACCTAAATAAAATAAATGAACATTCAGCAGTTTTCCCTGTAATATTACTGTGATTGTTGGACTACATTTAAACTTACGTATTGACCAGAGCAGCGATGTTCTCTCACACCGTCTCCCTCTCTTTTACAGCTGCTGTGCTGTTGCACTTTTTTCCTAAAATCATGTTAAATTCTCTGTATGAGCGCATTAAGATTTCCAGTTCTCGCGGGGTTAAAAAAACGCCGCCCTCCGCTTCCCCGTTGCCATGGTGACTCGTTGAATCGGGGCTCCACTAATGCTGTCTTTTTACAGCGGTGGTGCTTAACTCCAGGTGAAACTACTCTGAGTTGATCAAACAAACTCAAATCAGCTGGAACAGAAAACTCAGAGTTTTCTATCTCAGAGGAGATCAACTCAGAGTTCAGGGTTTAACTCAGAGTTTCTTCAACCTGCTTTGAGAAACTGACCCCTGAACCTCGAATAATCAGGGACGTTTATCAATTTACAATTTACAAATCAGCTTAAATTTCCACAGAAGATTGATCAAAGAGGACCAGTGTGATCACAGTGATGTTGTTTGTACGTACTTGTGTTAATTTGTGTTTAGTTCTGGTGTTAAAACCTCCTCAGTTCCTCTGTGCTTCAGATTTTTGTTGTTTCCTTCCTCGTCTCGCTCCATCAGCAAACCGACAGCTGCAGCGTGTTAACCCTGCGAGTTAAAGCAGAGCAGTTCATTAAAGTGTTTGCTCTGCTTGTTGCATTAATGGATAAAAAAACATGATGAAACTCAGACTTTGATTCTCTGGCTCTGATCAGGACTTTAGTTCAGACTTTGATTCTCCTCGTCTGACGTGGAGTTAGTGATGAGAGGCTTTTGTCAGAGTTTGATCCTCTTTGTTGACGCTCAGACTTTATTATCAGCCTGTAAATCCTCTGATATGAGACAAGAGTTTTTTCTGAGGCAATTACAACACACGGCTTAATGTTAACAAGGCAACAGGTTTACAGTAGGATGAACGCCGTCACGCTGACTTATCCTGAACTCGTCGAAGCGCCGCGGGTGTTAAAAGGTGTTTATACGTGAGCGGGAAACTCCTCCTGCAGGTGGATTTACGCCGCGTTAAATCGACGCTCGACGCTCGAGTCAAATAAGCTCAAAGGAAACGAGCCGGTATTAAAATGTGGTGCTGAGAAGCAAAAGGGATTATTCACAGAGAGACGTGTAAACACGGCGACGTGGGCTAATTACTTCTTTGATTCTGTGAGCAGATGTCTCAGCAAAGGCTGGAAATTCAGGAGAAATTCAATTATCTCCTCCAGAGTGAGATGAAATCAGCGAGCAGCAGAGCGAAACATCGTCTCCTCTTTTCTTCCCAAACACAAATTAATCCCAGAGCGAGTTTTAAAAAACCGTGTAGATCATTTAGTAAATCTTCACATTATTACATCATGAGTTAAACGAGCGAGGAGTCGCTGAGAAAACTTTCTCATCCGTCTGGTATCGATCAGTTCCCGGGAAGCAAACGGGAAGTTGGTGCGAGGAGAAGGAGAGAGGAACAAACTTTTTATCAGCAACACAAACTTGGTTTTTCCATCATTATTCTCACAGAGAGAGGAAGTGATGAGCAAACAGCAGATTAAAGAGTTTGAATAACTTTTACATTTATTGATCCTAATATCAGACAATCAAAGAGGAAAAAGAAGCTTCATAACACAAACATTTACGTAAAACTCTCCTTTTATTTAATGAAATGTATAGAAGCTTATTTCAGCCAGTTTAAAATAAATAAAGTGAGAAACTAGCAATCTTTTTTTTTCCAATATTAAGTCAAAGCTCAGAGATCGAGTCAAGAATTCACCTTTTTTTCCTCATAATTTTTTTGACTTTTATCTCAAAATTAGAACTTTTTTACTCGTACTTTTGACTATTCTCCTGAATTTCCTGTTTTTTATGTCCAAATTTTAACATTTTCTCCTTGTTTTTAATTTTAATCCCAATTTTTTTTCCGGTTTTTAAACTTTTTTCCCTTAATATTGACTTAAATATCAAAATTTCACTGTTTATCTCAAAATTTAAAGTTTTTCGCGCATAATTTTGACTTTTCAAAACTTTCAACTTTTTATCCTGAAGTTTTGATTATCGTGTTGACTCCTTTACCCCAAAATTTTGCATTAAAAATTAAAATTTTTCCTTTTTTATCTCAATTTAGAATTATTCCCTAAAGTCTTAATTTTAAAATTGACTCTTTACACTAAAGATCTTGAATTTTTGTTTTTAAATTTCACACTTTTTGACCTGTTTTCTTGAAAAATTAGCCTTTGTCATTTCCAGAATAGTGATTGTTTTCCTCAAAATTCAAATTATAATTTGATTTTCTTTGGGTTTTTTCGTCTTTGAATGTCAAATTTTTCTCATTGTTTCGACTTTTAATCACATAATTTATGTAAAAAAATTCAACTTTTTTACTCTTAATATTGACTTACATCTCAAAGTTTCACATTTTATCTCAAAATTACAGATAATTTTGACTTTAACCCCAATTTCTTGTTTCGTATCTTAAATTTTTGTTTTGATTTTTTTCTCATAGTTTTGCCTTTTGTCCTTAGAATTTCAACTTTTTCACAAAATTCAACATTTAATACTGCTCATTTTGACCTTTTTGTCCCCCAAAATTTCTTGTTTTATTTTGAAGTTTTCCCTTTTTTTCTCCTGGTTTGACTATTTTTCACATAATTTAGACTTTTTTCTCAGGATTTTCGACTTTTAAACCAAGAATTTTGAGTTTTATTATCTTAAAATCTCCACTTTCATAGCTTAAAATAAATCTTGACTCAATTTAGGCCAAAAAAAATCACATCAAAGCTAAATTTTCATACTTTTCTTAACTTGAGGAACTTGGTTACCTTAATAATGCCTCACCACATGCTTCAAAAAAAGTAAAAAATGTGTATTTTTGGTTTAAAAATCTAAAAAAAAGCCTCAAAGCGCAGTTTTAAAGTTTAGTTTATATGAAGTTTCTCTTCTCTCTGTAAGAAAATGTCGAACTCTCCCTTAAAAACTCGCTCAGACTTCAGTAGATGAAAAATCAGATGAAGGTTTGTGACTTTTCTTCTGTCTGCCGTCGTCTCCCCCCTCACAGGAAATGACCCCCACCCCTTCAAATTAAAAGCGTTTCATTGAAAGCTTCCAGCTGAGCTTCGATGAAACGCCGTTTTTCTCGCCGCCGCCGCTCTCACTGTCTCCTGACTCAGCGGGAATCTGCACCTGGACTCTCAGGTGTGGAAGCCTCTGTGATTTGGCGTCTGGATTAAAAAGCAGCGGGGGCTCACGGCCCCCCAGGAGTCGCTCTGAACTCTGAGCGCAGAAAGAAGAAGAAGAAAAAAGAAAAAGATGTTTTTCATACCGACGCTCACAGCTGGAGACGATGACTGTTTGAAGTCTGCGGCTCAGAGACTCGACCTCCTCAGCTCCAAAGCTCCTGGGGGTCCACTCTGAGGGGGGGGGCATCAACAGAGACGTTAATATGAAGCGTGATATTCTGATAAATGAAGCAAAGGTCTGTGCAAACTTAATCTGGACAATTCTGCTGCACAGAAAACACATTCAGCGAATTAACCCTTTAAAACTGAACGTATTATCTTTGATACAAGAGGGTCTAAAAACGTATTTTTAAAAAGTTCTTTGAAAATGGATAAAAACATATTTCTGAGAGAAGAATTATGTTTTCTAACAGATTTCAGTAGTTGACCAACATTTCAAAGTTTTTAGGTTCATTATTTTTTAGTATTTTTAATTTGAGCACCCAAAAATGTCAGGTGGAGCAACCAAATATATGAAAATATATTTATATGTTCCTGTTATTTTTTCTGTGTGAAATTATTGGCAAGTATCTCTCAAGTGTCTGTAGTGACTCATACATTTTCATTTTGTGTGTTTCATTNGTCCAAGCATCATTTTAATACCTGCTCCCATAACTGCAGCATTCCTCCCCCCTCAGCTTCACTTTAATAATCCTGACATTAATAACCTCCACACTCTCGTTTGTGCCGTGGAACTATTTTGTCCTCGGGGTGTTTCGGGGGGCGGGGTGTAGAAACTGCAGCGTGCTGACCTTCAACATGTTCACGCTGAGCTGAGCAGATTAAATATAGCAAATTGGGCTGTGATTTTACTGCAGCTAAAAGCAGATTGGACTTCGGTGGTCGTGGTGGAGTTTGCTTAATTAACTCTATATCTCAACATAACGAGAGCAGCAGGCGCCGGATCCTGCTGAGAGACGCTTTCGGACTAAAACGTGCATTTGGAGGAAGTGTTGACATGTTTCAGGGTGTGAACGGTAACGAGCGTCTGTGATGTAACAAAGTGAAGAAACGAATAAAGTGAATTCAACTTTGATTCCAACAATAAAGATATTTATAGTTCAAATGGATAAACTATAACGCTTGGACAGGTTCAACAAAAGTCTGTTAAATAACAAGATGGAGCCAGGTTCACCACTTTGTCAACAACTGCGTGAGCAAATAGTCCAACAGTTTAAGAACAATGTTTCTCAACTTTGTCCAACTGCAGGAATTGATGGATTTCATCATCTACAGACCATTAAACTTAACTTTATTGCTACTTCTTGCTGTTTCTGCCTTTTTTTCCTCCAATTTCTGCTGCTTTTTGAACATTTTTTCTTCTTAATACTTATTTTTATTGCCACATTTCCGTCATTTTTACTCATTTTAAAAAGCATTTTGCTACTTTCTGATCATTTTTTCCACCTGAAAACTTATTTGAATGTCTTCTTTTTGACTGTCCTGCTACCCTTACTTTAACTCATGTCTACATTTTTACACCTTAAAGCTTATTTTTATTCCTACTTCTTGCTTTTTTTGCCTCTTTTTCTCCTGTTTTTGCTGCTTTTTGACCATTTTTTCCACCTTGGACTTATTTTTATTGCTTCTTCTAGTTTCTTATGCCACATTTCATCCATTTTTACTCTTTTTCAAATACATTTTTGCTGTTTTTTTTATCCTTTTTTTCCCACCTGAAACTTTTCTAAATGTCTACTATTTGACTTCACTGCCACTTCCTGCTGTTTTCATCCATTATTCACCCATTTTTGCTACTTTTCATCAATTTTTCCACCTTAAACTTCACTAAATTTCTGCTTCTTGCTGTTTTTGCTTTTTCTTTCTCCCGTTTTTGCTGCTTTTTGAAGGCCCCTCAGGCGGCGCTGCATTAAAAACCCACATCATTGTGTAAAGGATATTAGCACGTGGGCTCAGGAACACTTCAGAAAACCATTGTCAGTTAACACAGTTCATCACTACATCTACATCTATATCAAAATTTTGATATAAAAAGTTAAACTTTTGAGAGACAAAGTTCATCTAAAACCATGAACAAATCGTGAATAAAAACAGAAAACAATGATTTGTAAATCCTGTTTAACCTTTTACCTAAATTTTGGGATTAAAATAATCTCAATTTTGAGATTAGAAGTCTAAAGTTTAAACTCAAAGGTCAAAATTTGAGATTAAAAAGTCTTAACGCATCTAAAATGTCTAAACATGTCTAAATTTTGAGATAAAAATGTGTAAATGAGTCTAAAATTTGAGATTTTAGGTCAAAATTTTAGGTAAAAAGTTGAATTTGTGAGGGACAAAGTCTGAATTTTGAGATCAAAGTCCAAACTTTGACATTAAAATAAATCAAATTTCGAGATTAGAAATCAAAAGTTTGAACTCAAAAGTTAAAATTTGAGATTTAAAAAAAGTCAAAACACATCTAAAATGTCTAAATTTTGAGATGAATTTGATGAATTTGGAGCAACATCTGCTGCCATCCAACACACTTTGTCTTTTTCAGGGACGTCCCTGATTATTTCAGCAAGACAATGAAACCAAGACACATTCTGCTCCTGTTACAACAGCGTGGCTCCGTAGTAGAAGAGTGCAGCTACGAGACTGACCTGCCTGTCTCCCATTAAAGCTTCAACAATGATTGTCCTCAGTTCACAAACACTTATTTAGTGTTGTTAAAGTTAAAGGTGATGAAACAGCTAAAACATGAACGTGTCCAAACTTTTTAGGAAAAACAATAAAGTTCATCAGTTTGAAATATAAATATCTTCTTTTTTCTGTATTCAAGTGAAAACAGGTTAAACAGGATTTACAAATCACTGTTTTCTGTGTTTATTTAAGTTTTACACACCGTCCTAACTTCACTGGAATTGAGGTTTTAAATAATTTACTTTTCTTCTCTAAACTCATCACATCTTCACTTACCATCAACATAAAATGTTTTTCATGATTCTTCCTTAAAAAAATGTTGTTTTTAAAGTCGACCCGGGTCACTTATGTAAGTGTTAACACAGGCGGCAGCTTCGTTTCACACTTAGTCAAAGAAACTCAGTGAGGGTCAAAAAGCACCTCCTGCTGTTTAGTCACATTAAAATAAAAACATTAAAATCACCTCAATCAACCTCAGAGAAGTTAAACACTTTAAAAATCGATTGATTGAGACACATGACCTGATTCAACAACACGTCCACAGATGGGAGGAAAAAATGCTTCACTGCTTCATTAATGTTCAAATATTACAGATAAAAGTAAAGACGGAGGAGTTTGACTCAAACTTCCTGCTGATAAACAGAAAACTCTCAGGTAGAAACTCCACCTGTCAGTCAAACTGAGACAGGAATGAAGCCAAACCTGATTTAATCTCTGAAAAAATCATTTAACATTTAAAAACAGGCTGATATTATTGTGACTGCAGATACTGGTGATTCAGTCAATCTTTATTTGGGTCAATGAGGTGACGTCCCCTTCTTTTGTGTCTGAGTGTAATATTTCCTTCCATCATGAATTGAGAATTTCATCACATGTATTTCTTTATAGATAGAGGAATAAGAAGAAAGTGAGCAAAAAGGTAGAGAAACGAGGGAAAAGAAAGGAAGAGAAAGAAAATAGAGAGAGAAGTGAGAGAAAAGGAAAGAGAGGAGTGAGGGGAGAGCAAGAAAAGCTGGAATTGGCAGAAAAGAGAAAGAGAGAGGGAGAGAATAAGCGAAAAAGAGAAAAGTGTGGAAAAAAAGGAAGAGAAAGCAGTAAGAGAAAGAGAAAGAAAAGAGAGAAGAGTGCATGGAAAGAGGAAATGACAGAAAAGAAAAAAGAGGGAGAGAGCGAGAGAAGTGAGAGGAAAAGAGAAGTGAGAGAGCAAGGAAAAGTGAGAGAAAACTATGTGAAAATAAAAAATGAGGGAAAAGAAAAAGAAAGAAAAAAGTGAGAGAAAATGAAGTCAGGGAAAAAAGAGAAAAGAGTGGAGAGCAAGAAGAGGGAAGTGACAGAAAAAGAGAGAGAGAAAGAAAAGAGACAGAAGTGACAGAAAAGAGATAAAGAGAAATAAGAGAAAAGAGGGAGAGAAGAAAAGAGACAGAAGTGATGGATAAGAAAGAAGAGAGAGAAAAAGAGAAGTGAAGAGCGAAGGGAAATTGAGGGAAAGGAGAAAAGGGGAGGAAGAGTAAAGTGATAGAGAGAGGGAAGTGAGGGAAAAGTGGGAAAGAGAGATAAAAAGAGAAATAAGAAAAACAGAAAAGGTAGAGAAGAGAAAAGTGAGGGAAAAGAAAGAGGAAGATAAAGAAGTCAGAGGAATGAATGAGTGATCAGAAAGAAATGTGGGAAGAGCAACAAGACAAGGAAATGACAGAAAAGAGAAATAAGAGAAAGAAAAGAGAGAGAAGTGATGGAAAAGAAAGAGAGGGAAGTGAGGAGAGTGCAAGAAGAGAGAGAAAAGAGAAAAATGATAGAAAAGAGGGAAAGACAGGTTAAAAAATGTTGAGTGGACCCAGAGCAGCTGAAGAAGAGTTTACTCTGAAAACTTCAAACATGTTGAATATTGTTTTTAAACCCCTGTGTTGTTAACATGAGTCATTGATGCTCACCTGCTCCTTTCCTCTGCCCCCCTCCCTCAGGATCCTGGAGCTGCAGGAGAAGGGCGACCTGGACATCATGAAGCAGAAGTGGTGGCCTCGTACGGGTCGCTGTGACCTCAGCAGTCACGCCAGCGCTCACCCCGACGGACGCTCGCTCAAGCTGCACAGCTTCGCCGGCGTCTTCTGCATCCTGGCCGCCGGCCTGCTGCTGGCGTGCCTGGTGGCGGGGCTGGAGGCGTGGTGGAACGGCAACCGCTGCCGCCAGGAGACGCCCAAAGAGGTGACCGAGCACAGGGCCCGGCGGACGGGCCAGCGGGGGGAGGACACTGCCACACTCTACTTTAAGGATCCAGCCGCAGACGCGAGCCCCGACTTAGTGGAGCTCCAGTACACCCAGCTGTAGAGGAGAGAGGGGGGGTCAGGAGGGGGGGGGGGACAGAGTAGAGCCACACCTGCTCCCTGCCACCAGGACGCTGATTGAAATCAAATTTGGTCGATCCCCCCCCCCTCCATGTTTTTCTTTTATCAGCCATCGCTCAGCCCCCCCCCTCCCACTTTACAAAACTCATCTGTTTTTCTTTGGCACATTCTCTGAACCACATGCAGGCAGAGCACCCCCCCCCCCCCCCCCATCACTTTTACTAACACAATCATAAAAACATCAAACAGCTGCTCGTTCAAGAGCATTAAAAAAAAAAAACACTCCAGGCCTTAAAGTCTGCGCAGAGAAATGTCTCTTTATTATGCAATCGAAAATAATGGATGAATAAAAATGTTTGTAAAAGAATAACACTGAGCACAAAAAGAAACTTTGCAAATTTTGCATTGAATCAAACGAAAAAACTTTTAAATCACTAATTCACCTTCTTCTACATTTTCAAAAAGGAGTGAAAAGAAGTAAAACTTATTAATTTACAATCCCTTTTGCAAACACACTGCAAAAATTTAAACCCAAGCAAGTCATTGTTTCTTTTTTATACTAAAAGTCGTCTTATTTTTCTTGATTTGAGCCACATTCACCAGACCAGGTCATAAAAATGTCTTATTTCAAGTTATTTAAAGACAAAAATGAGGTTTAAATTGCTTGTAACAAGTAAAAAAAATCTGCCAAATGAGAAAAGAAAAATAACCCATAACAGTTTTTTGGAATCACTAATGTCTTGATACAATTTTTTTGTTTTGTTTACACCACTTGCATTTTTTTAGACTTGTTACAAGTAATTCAGACCTTATTTTTGTCTTTATATAACTTAAAATGAGACATTTTTCTGGACTTATCAGCTGAATGTGGCTCATGTCAAGAATAATAAAACCATTTTTACCAAAGTCATGATTCAAAAATCCAAATAGCACCAAAAATAAATGAAATATATTTGTGAACAAAATGTTATCAGGTTAAATCCATTTCTTTTATCCACAGATTCTGTTTGTTTTTGGAATTTGCGTTTCATGAAGTTGTGTTAACATTTTACACAAGACGCTTGTTTTTGTTCTCAAATTCATTATTTTTGATTGCATAATAAAGAAACTAATCTCCAATCTTTCATTTACTGATACCAGCACCAAATTAGACAAAGAAGAAACCACTCTCTCAGAAAAGTATGTTATCCATTTGAAGTGTTTTTTAATAACACGATGATGATGATGAGAAATCCTGTTCTGATGGTTCCCAACCTTTAAAAACAAATTTCAACCCATCTGTAGTTGTTTGGATCATAAACACATTTCAGTTTCTTAAAAAACATTTTTTTAATTGGCATTTGCTGAGGCAGATTCCTTAAAAACTGGCAGCCGTCTTGAATTTTCAGCTGGGTAACGTACTTTTCGTAAAGAGTTCATTTTTGACATCCTTTGTGCCAAATCTGGTTCAGTGAAAGATCTTTACGGATTATTGATTTAATCTGCCTCATTCTTAAGCAAACAGCGTCCAAGAGCAACACGAGTCAGGATTCTGTCTGAAACTGAGTTTACGCCAAATAAACCTGCAGATTTAAAGCTTCGTTCCCACGGCGCCGCTCTGTAACCATCGGCGCTGTAACGTTGTTAGAAACTCATTTTCCTCAGCGAGGCTTTGGTAGTTTCCTGCACCCAGGGGTTTCTGCAGAGATTATAATTAGCAGACACGTTCTGAGCACGTCCCATCTCACTGTGAATCTTTATGCAACAAAACCTCATTTATCTTATTTAACACAACTTCAACGTGCAGCTCACCCAGGTCTTAACACCAACAGTGACATTATCCTGTCGACCAAACCTCTCTGTGTTGACGCGAACAGATACTTGACTTTAAAAAGTGCCTCCTGAATGGAAAGTTAATTACGGCTCCGTGTTGAACAGAACACAGCCGAGCTAATCGTTTCACCTTCGCAGGCTTTAGAAACGAAGCGCTGAATGAAACATTAATGTGCTTTAATCAACACAGATGAAGTCTGATTGTTTCCTGAAGATGGATTCCTGTTTGCTGCAGATACAAAGCAGCAGACGTCTGCTGATTAAACACTGAACTGTCACCGAGCGTGAAATGCTTTACAAGTGCCGTCCTTCCCCCAGAGATTACCTCCTCACACCTCCAGACTTCTTTTGTCCTCGTAACCAGCTTTGATTTATTCATACGACACAACATTAAACACAGAACACTGAGAAACATGCAGACGTTCAAAGGGTCGAAGCTGCTGAAGATTCAGGAAACTTAGAGTCAGGTCTGAAAAAAAAACAGACTCCAACACTTTCATGATGAGTTTGAAGTTTATGACTTCTGTCAGGGCCTTTCTTTTTGAGATTATTACATCTGAATCACAACAATTGGTAAAAAAAAAGATCAAAGTCATTATTGGATCAAAGTTCTTGTAAAGTGTAACAACAGCAGCACACCCACATAAAACACTAAACTTCCACCAGATCTGTGTTTCTGTCAATATTCACTCAACAATTCAAGTGTTTACGTCTCTGTTTTTTATTTAAGCTCAGAGATCAAGAGTCCAAAACTGTTAAGACTTAAATTGTAACGAGAGAGACGCTTAGAAACAGAAAGTTAAGAAATACAACAGTTTTTCAGTTTGTAAACTTGAAACTAAAACAAGAGCTAAAGGATTAAATATGAATTATAGGATAAATCACAAGTTTAAGGCTAAAACAGGAGCTAGACGCTAAAACAGGAGCTAAAGGCTAAAAAAAACCTAAAATATGGAGAATGAGCCAAAGGACAAAACATGAGCTAAAGGCTAAAACAGGAGCTAAAGGCAAAACTAGGAGCTAAAGAACAAAACAGGAGCTAAAGGCTAAAACATGAGTGAAAGTACAAAACATGAGCTTAAGGCTAAAACAGGAGCTAAAGTACAAAACAGGAGCTAAAGGTTAAAACAGGAGCTAAAGGCTAAAACAGCAGCTAAGAATGAATACAGGAGCTAAAGGCTAAAACAGGAGCTAAAGGCTAAAACAGGAGCTAAAGTACAAAACAGGAGCTAAAGTACAAAACAGGAGCTAAAGGCTAAAACAGGAGCTAAAGTCTAAAACAGGAGCTGAAGGCTAAAACAGGAGCTAAAGTACAAAACAGGAGTTAAAGACTAAAACAGGAGCTAAAGGCTAAAAAAGGAGCTGAAGGCTAAATCAGGAGATAAAGTACAAAACAGGAGATAAAGTACAAAACAGGAGCTAAAGGCTAAAACAGGAGCTAAAGGCTAAAACAGGAGCTAAAGGCTAAAACAGGAGCTTAAGGCTAAAACAGGAGCTAAAGGCTAAAACAGGAGCTAAAGTCTAAAACAGGAGCTAAAGGCTGAAACAGGAGCTAAAGACTAAAACAGGAGCTAAAGGATAAAACAGGAGCTAAAGGCTAAAACAGTCTCTAATGTGTTTGTGCTCATGTTGATTCCTGTCCACATGCAGCAGTTATTCTGCAGTGATCTGTTCAAACCTGAGAGTCTATCAATAAAATGAAGAGCCAGGTTACGTTTGCTCTGCTTGGTGAGGTTGGAGTTGGTAGATGAGCACTGGTAGGACACAACCAGGATTCACTAACGTTACTGACACGTCTCAGAGCAGAGACGAACCGAACA
This sequence comes from Thalassoma bifasciatum, assembly GCA_008086565.1. NCBI lineage: Eukaryota > Metazoa > Chordata > Actinopteri > Labriformes > Labridae > Thalassoma > Thalassoma bifasciatum. The sequence continues at coordinate 78,696 of RPOG01001957.1, forward strand.
CAGACCTGGTGGAAGTACAGGGAGAGGTTTATCATTATCCATGAGCTCGACCTCCACACGACACCAACACCAACAGCAGCAGCAGAGAGATGTGAAAGTGAAGCTTTGAGGTGGATCCATAAACTAAAGTGTGAGCAGACGTGTGCAGGGGGGTGTGTCGCCCTTTAGCAATAAGATCTGTCTCCAACATCCCGGTCCATAACTCCTGGTTCTGTCACTGTGTCACGTCTTATTGCAAATTATATGTCAATGTGGACGCCCGTGTTATCTATCTCCCCTCTTCTCTCCATCTATCCCTTTCCATTTTGATTTACACTTGACTGTCTATGATCTCGTGCAGGTTACTAAGGATTACAGACTGGCAAGGGTTTCTGGTCCATTGACATATAATGACATTACAACTGCTTCATCGGAGGGGAGGAGGGACATTTGGACAGACAGAGAGAGAGGCTGGGATGAAGCAGAAGCNCAGGAGCTAAAGGCTAAAACAGGAGCTAAAGGCTAAAACAGGAGCTAAAGGCTAAAACAGTCTCTAATGTGTTTGTGCTAATGTTGATTCCTGTCCACATGCAGCAGTTATTCTGCAGTGATCTGTTCAAACCTGAGAGTCTATCAATAAAATGAAGAGCCAGGTTACGTTTGCTCTGCTTGGTGAGGTTGGAGTTTGTAGATGAGACCTGGTAGGACACAACCAGGATTCACTAACGTTACTGACACGTCTCAGAGCAGAGACGAACCGAACACAGACCTGGTGGAAGTACAGGGAGAGGTTTATCATTATCCATGAGCTCGACCTCCACACGACACCAACACCAACAGCAGAGAGATGTGAAAGTGAAGCTTTGAGGTGGATCCATAAACTAAAGTGTGAGCAGACGTGTGCAGGGGGGTGTGTCGCCCTTTAGCAATAAGATCTGTCTCCAACATCCCGGTCCATAACTCCTGGTTCTGTCACTGTGTCACGTCTTATTGCAAATTATATGTCAATGTGGACGCCCGTGTTATCTATCTCCCCTCTTCTCTCCATCTATCCCTTTCCATTTTGATTTACACTTGACTGTCTATGATCTCGTGCAGGTTACTAAGGATTACAGACTGGCAAGGGTTTCTGGTCCATTGACATATAATGACATTACAACTGCTTCATCGGAGGGGAGGAGGGACATTTGGACAGACAGAGAGAGAGGCTGGGATGAAGCAGAAGCTATTGATACAGGTCAGACTAGACCTCGCATACATAACCTTCCAAAATAAAGACAACAGCAAAAACACATCAAGGTTTATTTTTCTTTGTGCCTTTTTTCTCAAACCAAATCTGAGCCTAAACTTACCTCACGGTTGACTCAAAGTGTATTTGTTTTTAGTTTGTAAAGTAATTTAACTTCACTGGGCTGAAAGGGTCTGAAGAAAGTCCCTCGTTTTAACTTTAAACTTAATAATAAAAAGTCACTTCGGTGATGAAACATCTAGTCTTTTTCACACTTAATCTTACTGATCTTCACTAAACTGTTTTATCTCAAACTTTCTCGTCGCCTCCTAAACTTTCCTGCTTTGGAGTCGAGGTTTCCACTCGATTAATTCACTCATCAGAAATTAGAACAAGAATTTATTTCCAGATCCAGACGTTTAAACTCATTAAAAAGAGTAAAACTGCCTGAATCTAAGCAGAGACAGCCGGCTCCTAATTGCGATCGATCTGAATCTGAGCGTCTCTTCTATGCAGACGATGTGATAATTAAAGCTGGGATTGATGTCTCACCTGCCCCCCCACCTTTAACTCTGACCCCCCGGCTGTTAGAAACTCTCTTTTCGTGCCTTTCTGTTTCTTCTTAGTGTGTTTCAGTCCGTCATCTTTAACTGTGGTTAGCGTTTCATGTAGCCTGGACTCACTTTTACCTGTTACACTGAACAAAATCACAAAGAAACGTTTCAAAATAAAGTGCCTTTAACTCTAAAAACTTTTGATAACCTCTAAAATACTAAAAAAAAACTCAACCAGAGGTGCATCAGCGCTTCACGTTAGTCTCACTATTTTCTGCTTTTAAACAAAATGTTATGAAACCATGAGACATAAATAAATTGGTCTAATCTTAAGCACAGACTTTTCTAAGCGGCAGATTTGCTCTGAAAAGCGAGCGCAGCTTTAAAGCCTCATCCATACGTAGCCGGGTATTTTCAGAAGCATCATTTGTTTTTAAAAAATAGTTTCGTCCAAACCTGTGGATCAGTACGTCTCTAATCATGCCACACCTATAGGGGGCAGTGTTTCCCATATGTGCATTCACGCTCAGTTTATTTCTGTCCTTTTGGGACAAAGACTCAGTTACAAACATTAAGATGAAAAGTTTTCAAGTAAACAAACGCTGAGTTAAAACTATTCCTGCAATAATCTCAAACAGTCAATGAAGAGAAAAATAAACAGGAAACAAATGTCAAAACAAGGCAAAAACAGATGATGCATCTATAAAAAGCTCTTTTTGTCTCAAGCTGTGATGTTTAAGATCCAAAAACTCTGTTTCCTGGCTTAGACAGTCAGTCCATGCTCCACAGCTTAGACTGGCTGTCAATGTTTCTCAGCTTAGATTGGCTGACTTAACACCACAAGCTTAGACTGGCCATTTACACTCGATGGCCAAGACTGGCTTTCTATGCTCCACAGCTTAGACTGACTGTCTACGTTCCTCAGCTCAGATTAGCTGTCTACACTCCACAAGCTTAGACTGGGAGTTAATAATCCTCGGGTTAAATGGCTGTTGACGCTCCATGGCTGAGACAGTCAGCCACAATCCTCTGCTTCGACAATCAGTCCAGGCTCCATGGCTTAGACTGGCTAAGACTGAGGCTCGGCTCAGATTAGCTGTCTTCACCTCACAAGCTTAGACTGGCTGTTGACATTCCTCGGCTTAGACTGGCTATCTGCACTCGATGGCTAAGACTGGCAGGGTTAAGATTGAGGGTTAAGAAAGGAATTGGAATTGGGCCTTAGACTGGCTGTTGATGTTCCTCGGCACACCACAAGCCTAGACTGGCCATCTACACTCAATGGCTTAGACTGGCAGTCTACGTTCATAGGCTCAGATTAGCGGTCTAGACTCCACAAGCTTAGACAGCCAGTCTACGCTCTACAGCTTGGACCCGCTGTCGAAGTTCCTTGGAGTAAATTGGCTGTTGATGCTCCACAGCTTAGACAATCAACCCAGGCTCCATGGCTTAGACTGGCTGTTTACACACCACAAATCTAGACTGGCCATCTACACTCAATGGCTTAGACTGGCAGTCTACGTTCCTATGCTCAGATTAGTGGTCTACATTCCACAGGCTTAGACCGGCTGTCTATGCTCCATCAACAAAGAAACATGTTTTCTGCAAAACTCTTGATGAAAATACCCATTTTGTTGGGTGTTTCTTTTTTGTTTTCTTTATCTTTTTCTTTTACTGTGCACTTTGTATTTGAAGTCACAAGTGCATGAAACAGATTTCATCAAGTAGCATAGATCAGGTCATTTTAGTTGCCTAAACTCAACTATAAGTAGACGACAATAAAAATTTGAAGTTGGTCCAACACAAAAATCTGAGGCAACTGATTTAGTAAAGTCAACTTCATTTTTCACAGTGTGGTGATGAAAAACTGTGGTTTCCTGTGGATGACAAGCCTTAAAAAAAAGTATGATGTTTCTCAGACACCCGGCACCGTGTGGACGTTAAAGAGCGTTAAAGTGTTAGTTACTGAGACTCTGATATTCTTCCTCTGCTGCTCTGTGATCGAACATCGAACCCACTTTAGCCTCTTAATTATCTTCCATTGTTAACGACCCGGCAGAGCAGAGAGAGGAATCTGTCTCTGAGAAATCTGCTCATTTGACTGATCTCCATCGTGGCGCCCACGGCGAGAGTCGCCTCCGTGCGAGCGGTGGCTGCGGCGAGCGGCAGATCGTGCAGTAATGGGAGATGTTATATCAAAGGCAGCGCCCTCTAAAAGCAGGGCTCTTTACTTAAAGGCTTAAATGTTTCCGAGGGCCACTTTAATCCAAAACGAAGCAGAAACAAGCAGTAACTGTTCTTATCACACTCCAGCACAGCCCACTCAACAGTTGCAGTGTTCACAAAGTAGCAGGAGGCAGAGTGATTTAAAATCCCCCCCACTGGCAGGCCTCATTAAAAGAGCTGTTTGTTTTCCAAATTAATGGAGGCTTTCACACGCCTGTTGTTTTCTCCCTCTCCACTTACATCACCAGTCCGTCTTTAACGACCGGCTGAGGTTTAATCCCGAGCATTTATTTATTTAGGCGAACTGCCAGGTTGACGCAGCTGAAAACATATTTTAATGAGACGACGGCGGCAGCGGCGGCGGCGGTGAAACAATAACCTGAGCTGAGATGTTTTAATTGGCTCTGAGAGGACTTCTTTGAGTCTGAAGAGGGATCATTCATAACAGCCAGGCCTGCTGGATAAACACACTCTGTGTTTCCACGGTTCAAACAAAGGCTGGAGACAGACGTTCAGCCTCCGAAGAGACGAGCGTTTCTTTAAGTGCAGACGTTAACGCGCCGTCACAGGCGAGACGAGTCCTCAGAGCATCTTCATATGGAGGAGACCACCACTTCATCCTCTCCGACTCGTTATCAGAGACAAACGACTCTTAGATTTATGTCAACGCAACCCAGAGGTCACGACCTCTTAGACATAATCACTGATTCACTTTACAGTTTACGAAGGATCGATCGATACAACGCCAAAATATCATCACCCTTAACCGATGGTTTTCTTCCAAAATATTACCACAATCATAAAAAAAAAGGGTAACGAGCCTCGATTTTTAAATAAGAGACAAACTGGGAGAGAAAACATTGGGAGAAATTTTGGGAAAAAGTCAGCAAGTGGGAAAAAAAAGAGTGAAAAATGACAAAAATTAGGAAAAATGGGGATTTCTTTTAAACAAAAATCCTTCTTTTCTTCCCTGTTTTCATTATCTATAATAAAAAATTATAAAAATAAATCATCTGCTTCAATATCACAAATGTATTGAAGTCCATTTCCACTGTATTTTTATTTTAAAAATAAAAATAAGAACTTCGCTTTATTCTGGTTTTGTTTTCTGTATAAATTCAGAATTCGAGATTAAAAAAAATAAAAAATCGTGGATAGTTTTGAAAAATTCCTTCTTTGCCTTCTGATGTTTGTGTTTTTCTTATTCAAAACAAAAATGATTAAAAAAAAACAAACAAAGACAGTCATCCCCTTTAATATCACAAATGTATAGAAGTCCATTTCTACCATATTTGGTTCAAAAATTAAAACTAAAAACTTGGCTTTGTTGAGATTTTTTTTTGTCCGTATGTACTGAAATAAAAATAAATAATTAAATAAAAGAGAGTGAAGTCTTACTTTTGAAACAATAAAACCAAAATTTTGACGTTAAAAGTCAAATATTCTGTTCTTTATCCAAGAATTAGATTTATCGGAAATAAGAAAAAAAAAGAAAAGGCCAGTTTTTCATTTGTATATATTTTTTTTTAACTGTCAGAAATGGGCCTCTATACAAATGATATTAAATTCGTCAAATTAATCAGAACAACTTTTCTTTTCTACGTTATTTATTGATAATTTTATCCATCTAAGACAGACCTTTTGTGTCATATAAAATGGGAAACCTAAAAACACCTGCACACACAATTGCACCTGCAGTATAAGGAAGAAATAATGCAAAATTTTCAGCCCTACTCTGTAGCTTTATTTTTGTACCTGCCAGTTGTCAGATTGTAAAAATTGTAGATGCATCAAACTGAAGCCACAGTGAGATTTTAGAGGCACAGACAGATTAAAGCTAAAACTAAGATAAATAATGTAAAGTTTAATGACTGAATATTAAAGATAATCACTTCAAAAAGGGATAAAATTAGTCTGATAAAAAGGTTTAACCCTAAATCTGTGTGTGGGTTTGGGTTTGATCAGATGTGACCCTGTTGCTGAGAACAAAGCAACACAGTGTGTGTTAGTGTGTGTGTGTGGGTGTGTGTATTAATCTAGTGTAAGTGTGTGAGTCCTGTGCATCGTTCTGAGTATCACTGTGTCGCTGTGAGGAGTTACTGTGACTAATCTCATTGTGCCTTTGAGTAAAAGTGAAGCTGGAGCCAAACAGGCTGCAACCTGCAGGAAAACACTTCAACACTCTGCACGTTTGTTGTAAAGTCGTCAGGTCTGCTCACACACACACACGCACACACACACACACACTCACAGGCGTGTTGAGAATTTGGATTTGGCCCCCGAGCGTCGTCACTTGTTATGCGAGTCAGGCGCCGTACCTCCCTGTCTCCCCCTCGTCCTTTACCTCCTCCTGACCCGCGGTTCAACAGGGAAACTCTCCCGTCTCTGTTAATGCCCGACAAATATGCAGCTGCAGTCGGGAGGAGATGCAGTGTCAGCCAATGTTTTGATTAAATTGTTCTGATCGTGAACCAATCCCCTGATCCTGCTGCTCAGAGCGTCGATGCTCCAAGGGCAGCGAGAGAGAAACAGCATCACTACACCTTCAGTTAACACGCCTTAAAGTCTCCTCCAGGTAAAAACGCTCAGTTTAACCGTAAAACAGCAGAAGTTTAACGCATTATTCAGACTGAACACACTTCAGAGTGTAGTATCCCAAAAGTTCACACCTAAGTTTGACCCAGTCTGCTTCCCTTACACTGAAAGTTCCCAGCAGGAGAATAAAAGCTTCGTTAAAGGGACAGTGAGGACTTTTTAAGAGAGGAGCTGGACTGTGTGACAGAAAAGAGACAGAAGAGCAGAAAAAAGCTAAACAGGGAAGTGATAGAGCACAGGCTAAAGGCTAAAACAGGAGAGTGATAGAGCACAGGCTAAAGGCTAAAACAGGAGAGTGATAGAGCACAGGCTAAAGGCTAAAACAGGAGCTAAAGGCTAAAACAGGAGAGCACATGCTAAAGGCTAAAACAGGAGCTAAAGGCTAAAACAGGAGAGTGATAGAGCACAGGCTAAAGGCTAAAACAGGAGAGTGATAGAGCACAGGCTAAAGGCTAAAACAGGAGAGTGATAGAGCACAGGCTAAAGGCTTAAACATGAGCTAAAGGCTAAAACAGGAGAGTGAAAGAACATGAGCTAAAGGCTAAAACAGGAGAGTGAAAGAGCATAAGCTAAAGGCTAAAACATGAGCTAAAGGCTAAAACAGGAGCGTGAAAGAGCATAAGCTAAAGGCTAAAACATGAGCTAAAGGCTAAAACAGGAGAGTGAAAGAGCACAGGCTAAAGGCTAAAACAGGAGCTAAAGGCTAAAACAGGAGAGTGAAAGAGCACAGGCTAAAGGCTAAAACAGGAGCTAAAGGCTTAAACAGGAGAGTGAAAGAGCACAGGCTAAAGCGTGAACTAAAGGCTAAAAAGTTGTAGCACGCTTGCAGCCCCGGACATATAAGGGCATCACAGACCTGTTATTGCTCACTCCTGTGTGGCTAAAACTTGCGCTTAAGGCTAGAGGACAAGCTTAAGGGTTAAAAAGGTGCTAAAGCTAAAACACAATCTAGAGGCTTAAACAAGAGCTAAAGGTTTAATCACAACTTAGAAGCTTAAAGATAAGCCAAATATTCCAAAGAGCCAGGTTACGTTTGCTCTGCTTGGTGAGGTTGGAGTTGGTAGATGAGACCTGGTAGGACACAACCAGGATTCACTAATGTTACTGACATGTATCAGAGCACCGAGCTGTGAGGAGCTAAGCTAAATGTAGCCGGACAGATTCTCCTCACCGTCGCTTTAAACTGAAATCCTCGGTGTTTCCTCGCAGACGAACTAAAGTCAGCGCAGCCTCCGACACTTTCACAACAAACGACCTCAGTTCGTCCGTTTGGCTCCAGGCTTCTTTTCCTCCAGACATCAAACCTCTGCTACTCTCTGGCCAAGTTTGATTTCACGGTGCACACACACCCATTGGTTCCCGCGGCCTCAGTTTTCCACTGGGCTCAAACCAAAAAACCCAAACGTGTCACGAGGCGTCGCTGCCTATCAGCCGCCGTGACCTCAGCAGTCTGCAGATTTTAGTTTGCATGGAGCACGAGCTGAAGCAGTCTGAGAAACCGGCCCATCGCCAATCTCAGCCTCTGTGTCCCTCCCCCCTCCCTCCCTCCCTCCCCCTGTCTCCCCTCTATCCTCTTCCACCCCCCCACTCCTCCTCCTCCTCCTCCTCCTCCTCCTCTTATAGGACAAGGAGGTGAATCTGGAACAGGTGCATCGTCGTATGAACAGTCTTTTGGACGAGGACTTGGCCCACAAGCAGATCCCCGGCCCCTCTATCGAGATCTCTGCGCTGGACATCGGCAGCATGCAGCCCAGCCAAGCCTCTCTGGTGGGGGGGGCGGAGTCCGTGCGGGACTACCCGGGCCTCGGTGTGACCACCTTCCTCCCAGGGGAGGGGGCGCCACCTCCCCCTCTTCCCCATCCTCACCATGGGGGGACCCTAGGCAGGACGCTACCTCCGTCCCAGGGCCCTGGCAGCAACACGCTGCCCCTGCACCACCCACTCAGCAGCACCAGCCTCAGCGGCACCATGCAGTGCAAACACAGGGCGCCCAACGGGGGGCTCTTCCGGCAGAGCCCTGGCAAGACACCCATGCCAATGTCCTACCAGGCAGTCTCCGCAGGACCCATACCCGAAGCCATTGACGCCACCCACAGTACATCCATATAGGTCTCACATGGGGGGGGGGGGCAAACTGCATCAACCAGGAGTCGCTCTCTGGACTTTGGTCCAGTCTGAACGTCCACTCCGCTCCAGGATCTCTTAAGGAAAATTATCACTGAAGGAAGAAACATATGTACAAAGAAAAAAAAGATTTTTTATTTCACTACCTGTTCAGAAAAGATGTTACAGAAACAAAACGGGGGGGAAAAACTTAAAAAAAAAAAAAAAGAAGAGAGGAGGTGGTTGGGGTCGTGGGTGTAATTTTTCTCTTGTACATATCTGTAAATACCAAGAGAACGAAGTGAGGTCAAAGTGTATTTTGAATATTCTCAATTTTTGAAGTTGAGTTATAAAAAAACAAAAACGACATAAAAATCTATCTATACATTGATGAAGAGTTATGACTGTTTGAATGGCTTTGTAAATTTTGTTCGATATGAAACAATGACGCGAAATTCATTGTGATTGTTTTCTAAGTGCCGAAATTAAACGATGTCTCTCCACAACTCATCGATGTAAACGACTACCCATGATGCACCGCTGTAGGGACATTTTTAGTGTTGGACACCTACTGTTATGCACCCTATATATATCTTCAGCATTGGACGAAAATGATCACAATTTTTTCCTTCATTTGTACTGAATATATAATATACATGGTTTTTGGAAATCAAAAGTCTACACTCACTTTCTTACGTTGACTGTGTTTCCTTCAGCAGAGAGAAAGAGAGGGAGGTTTTTATCAGGTTCATATTTTACACACGGCTCCGTGGTTTTTCTTTTTAAAGCCTTTTTTTTTATTTTGCGTTTTTTCTCGAGGAGGAAGAAGAAGTAGAAGAGAGAGATCAGCCTCCTCGTCTCTGACATTTCTATTTGTTCTATTTAACCTGAAGAGAAAAAATCATGTAGAAAGAATTATCTGATATATAGATACTTTTTATACGAGAGAATTTAATGTGGAACACTTGTATACAGGTTTTTTCTCCTGCAGAAGCAGTGCAGTTATTTTAATCACAAAAAGAAAGAGACAGAGAGAGAGAGAGGCCTCTTGTCCCCACACGTCATTCCTAATGAGATCCATTATCACCTGCAGCGATGACAGAGGGCGTCGTTACCCAAAGTGCAATCAGAGGCTGTGATGAGGCTTTTCTGCAGGTGTCATAGCTCAACTGCTCCCACCACAGAGGAATAATCTGATTATGTTTGCAAAACACAGGATTGTTTTCCTCGGTGGAAAAGCGTCTTTTTGGAGGCAGAGATAAAAAAAACACAGCCCTCTGTTTCGCTCTCATAAGTGCAATTAATGTGCATTTATGGGACACTTCTGACTCCATTTTCCTTTGCTCGCCGAGCAGCGGCGGGAAAACGTGCACAGACGAGAGCCCGGCACACCAGAAACCAGAACCAGAACCAGAAACAGGTCCAGGTTTTCATTCTGGAGGATTTAAAGAGACGCTGAGCTGTCAGAGTGAAGAACTTCATGCTTCAAACACATTTTATCAACACAGAGGATCATTGATAAACAACTTAATTACCGTAATTATCCAAATATAAGACAAGAAACATTTTTGGGCAAGAACACAAAATTTTGATAACAAAAATTTACTTTCTATCACGAAGAACACTTTCTTTGATAATTGTGATTAAACATTGATAATTCGGTTATGATATTTACTTCCCATAACAAGTCAAGATTTGAGATGAAATGTAAAATATATGAGATAAAAAGTCAAAATTTCTATTTTTTTATTTCAAATCTTGACTTGATGTGAAAAAAACAAATCAATTTTTTTTTTTTATCAGTGTTTAATAATTATTAAATAAAATGTTTTTGTAATAGGATACTACAAATGTCATCTCAAATTTTGACTTCTTTAGTAAAATTTTGAGTCTAAATCTCAAATTTTAATCTTTTCATCTAAAAATTTTGTTATTTTGACTACATCTCAAAATTTTGGCTTTTTTTTTTAAATTCTGATTTCATACTTTACTTTTAATGAGTTCACCTTTATCTCAAAATTCTGACTTTAAATCTTAGATATTTCACTTTTTATCTAAAAACGTTGACTTATTATTCGAAATCATGACTTAATAGCTCAAAATTTTGAACTTATCTTAAAATTAGGCCTTTTTTTTCCAAAATTTGACTTGATATGCGGTGATAAAAATCCCAAAAAAGCCAAGTTTTCTTTTTTTTAACTGGGGTAAATAGATTTCAGTGGTTTATTCTGTGTCAACTGTTGAGTTTACTCTCAATAATCTTCAGTTTTGGACACAGTCGGTGTTAGAGCGAAACTTAAAAGTCACCATAACAGCAGAAATGTTGAAAGATGAACGAAGCGGCAGCTCATGACTATAAACAGATTCAGAGAGAGTTGAAGTTCTGCAGAAAGTTGAGAGAAACAGGTTTATAAAGTTAAAGTCTCAGACTCTGATTAAAGGAGTTAACGCTGCTTTAACGCCCTGAAGCTCAGACTCTAAACTCTGATGATGTTGGACATGAACCATCAGATTCTCTGGTGTGGTTGTTTTTTATTTCAGGCTCACTGTGCTCATCCTGAACCAGACTGAACCCGTTCAGACTTTAGGACCAACCTGCTTTTCTCGGTGCATTATTCTGAGACAAACCTCTGAGAGGACGGAGGTTTTTCCAACTCATGACTGTCCCACTTCATTGTTTCTGTTAAAGAGAATATTTACACTCTGCTGAGGAAGCTGCTGTTCTGCTCCTGAAAACTGAACCTGCAGAGACTCAGCGCTGCTCTTCGGCTCAGTCTGACCAACGGGACGAACAGAAGCAGATTTTGTTTTTGTTTTTTTGTTTTTTTTTTTAAGGGATCATCATCGACTCTGACGCATCTGAACAGACTCTTCGTGGATGTTTTCTAACTGTGTCAGTAGTTGCTCTCGTGAATCGCTTTCCACACTGTGCTCCACAACGTGACGTCTGGACGGACAGAGAGGAGGAAAAGAGCGGGAAAAAGAGCGAGGGGGGGGGGGCTGTGAGGTCGTGGTGGTGTGGCTTTAAGTGTCACGCTCCTTCAGAAGAACAGAAACATGAACTGTCATAGCATATAGTCTGTCACAGTCCATCTAAGGGAGACCCTTATTTTATTTATGAATATGCTGCTTGGAGTTTCTTAATCTTTAATAAAGAAATATGGTTTACAGACTCGTCTCCACCTTCGCATGCATGTTTTTCTTTTGGGGATGATGGGAAAAAGGCGTTTGGGAATTCTGGGCTGGTTTTCTAAAGCGTAGTTTCATATTTGGGCTTTGCTGCCTGTGTGATCCTCACATAATTCTCTCCCAGCTTCACAGTAAACGTACACAAACGTCGAGTAACAACCCAAAAATAAAACTGAGCTGCAAAGTAAACAGAGGGAGGAGGAGAATCTTCAAAGTAGGGCTGAACGCTTTTAGAAAAAGATCTAGTTACGATTTTTCTGGCCGATACAGCGATTTCAATTCAATTCACGATTTTCTTTAAATCAAACTTTAGTGAAGTTTTCACAATGCACAGAAACATTTACAAACTTGACAGAAAATTACATCAAACCAATGAAACATCAAAAGCTTTTACTCTAATGTGAGGATGAAAATGAAAACTGAAGGTAAGATTTGATTCAAACTTTGAGATAAAAGGTCAATATTTTAATATGAAAAGTGGAAATTCTGGGAAATAAAGACAAAATTCTGAGACAAAAAGTCAATAACTGTCAGAGTTTAAGAAATCAATTCAACATTATGCGGAAAAAAAGTCCAAACTTTCTCATTTAAGGTCAAAATTCTAAGATGACAAAAGTTAACGTTTTGAAACAAAGGCAATGTTTGAGATAAAAAGTTGAAATTCTGATACAAAAAGTCAAAATTCTTAGATTCAAGTCAAAATCATACAAAATAAATACAAAATTAGAGATTTTTAGATAAATAGTAGAATTTTGACTTCTATCAAAACCCAGAGTCTAAAACCTATTCCTGCTTTTTCTGAACTGGACTTTTTAAATTGTATTTTTAGTTTTAAAAACTGAAGAACAAAAAGAGCTATCTTTGACTCTTAACTTTTAAAAATGATGTAGTACAAAATATTCTTGTGTCAAATTAAATAAAATACAAAACAACTAAAAACAAAATTCATCAATCCCAAGGAAAAAAGTATTTTTCCAACAGTCTCTCACTCAAAGACAGGTGTGTGTGAAACAGCTGATATAACAGATCCTGGGTCAGTCAGGAGCAGGAAAAAGTCACAGCTTTAACGATCACATGATCACCATGTTTGAAATTGCGATTTTAATCAGAAAACGATAAATCGTTCAGGAAACTTTAAACAAATATCAGAATATAATTGTTTCTGATATGAGCTCTAGCAGAAACCAACAATAACTAACTCTCATCTCTCATGAAGATGTGTGAATATAAAAGAGTGTGTTCAGAGTCAGAGTCAGTGGTTTATTAGCTCCAGGCCTGTAAAGTTAAATTATCCTTCACTAAAGAAGAAGAAGAAGAAGTGAAACCAAACTGGCAGCACAGTCGCTGACTCAGCTCTTCCTTTCTCTAATGAAAGAGAAAAATCTTCTTTGATAACAGCAGGACGTCCACAGAGGTAAGTCTGACGGAGGTAACTCATCCAAAACTGCTCTGCACTTTTTTATTCGCTGGTAAAAATAAGTTTGAGACGAGTCTGAGTGATCAAAGACGACTGTAACAAAGTTTTTCTCCTCTTCCTGTTTTCATTTTTGGTTAAATTTGACTGAGATCAGAGTTTGCACTGAAAGGTCTGATTTAATATTTAAGCTAAAACGTCCTGTCCTGCAATCCGGGCAACTAGAGCTGCACTAACAACATGTGACGGCTCAGTTTTGGTGTAAAACGAGCTCCAGGCTAGGGCTGAACGATTTATTGAGTTTCGATCGAAATCACAATTTCAAACATCGTGATCATGTTTTCGTTAAAGCTGCAATTTATTTCTCATGATTTCAACTTTGATCCTAGAATTTTGACTTTCTATATCCAAATTTCAACTTTTTATTTAAAAAAATGTAGACTTTTTATCTTAGACTTGTCATGTTTAAATTTTGACCTTAAATCAGAAAGTTTGGACTTTTTCACATGATGTTAAACTGATTTCTTACATTTAAGAAGTTTCATCTCAAAATCTTGACTTTTTGTCTCAGAATTTTGTCTTTGTTTCTCAAAATTTTCACTTTTTAAATCAAAACATTGACCTTTTATTTAACAGTTTGAAACAATTCTTACCTTCAGTTTTCATTTTCATCCTCACATTAGAGTAAAAGCTTTTGATGTTTCAATGGTTTGATGTAATTTTCTGTCAAGTCTGTAAATGTTTCTGTAAATTGTGAAAACCTGACGAATGTTTGATTTAAAGAAAATCGTGAATCAAATTGAAATCGCTGTATCTGCCAGAAAAATCACAATTAGATCTTTTTCTTAAACCGCTCAGCCCTGCTTTGAAGATTCTCCTCCTCCCTCTGTTTACTTTGCAGCTCAGTTTATTTTTAGGTTGTTACTCGACGTTTGTGTACGTTTACTGTGAAGCTGGGAGAGAATTATGTGAGGATCACACAGGCAGCAAAGCCCAAATATGAAACTACGCTTTAGAAAACCAGCCCAAAAATTCCCAAACCTGTCGTGATCGTGAATCAAATTGAAATCACTGTATCTGCCAGAAAAATCACAATTAGATCTTTCTCTAAAATCCTTCAGCTCGACTCCAGTTTTTCTTCAGCCGTCGCTCCACGTGAGAAACTCCGAGGAGACGTTGTCATATTTACAGACGGCGCCGTGTCCTGAGGAATCACATCATTACCTCAGCGACCTGCAGACGCATCAGCTCACCTGGCAGGAAACATCCTCTGCTCTGTCAATTAGGGGGAAGAGTTTGTCTGTCGCACCAGGAGGAGGATTCAAACAGACGCACCGCGGCGAGGGAGGATGTGAGACGTCGTTTGGCTTTAAGTTCACGGCGCCGTGTTTCTGTCAGACGGAGACTTCGCTAAATGGTTACAGAGTCTGACACGCTGCGTCTGATTGGTTAAAGGAGCCGGCGAAGTGTTCGGTGAGTGATGGAGAGAAAACGACAAAACACTCCTGAAATACATCAACTCTCTCTTTTTTTTTACTGTTTCAGCCAGTTAGAATAATAAAAATGACTTTGTTAAGATTTCTTTTTTGTGTTTATTAAGTCAACATTTGCGAAAAAAAAGTCAAAAATTTCAGCTCTTTTCTAATAATTTTGACTATTTCTCCCAGATTTTCACATTTTTGTCTCAAAATTTTGGTTTCACTATCTCAAAATATTGACTATTTATCTCATAACTCTAACTATTCCAGTTAAAATTTTGACTTTTTCCTCATTATTTTGACATTAAGACTCAAAATATTGACATTTGCTTCAAATATTTTAACTTCCTTCGTTGAAAATATTGACTTATCTCATAATTTTGACTTTTTCCTCATAATTTTGACGTTTGATCTTAAAATTTCAACACCTTCCATCTCAAAATTGACTTTTGTCTCATAATTTTGACCATTTAGCTCAGGATTTCAAATTTTCATCTCAAAATTTTGATTTTATTTTCCTGAAATGTTGAATTTTGTCTTTTTCCTCATAACTTTGACCTGTGGTCTCAAAAGTTTGACTTCTGTCTCCAAGTTTTGACTTTTCTTATTAAAAAATTGTATTTTGGTCTCATAACTGACCTTCGTCTCAAAATTTTTACCTTTTGTCTCATAACTGTGACTTTTTATCTCCTAAATTTAACTTTTTATCTTAAAACATTGGCTTTAGATATTTAAAAAAAATGACTTTGTAGCACAAATTTGGACTTTTTCCTCCTCCTCTTCTCTGGATAAACTCCTCATTTCCCCTCTGAGCTGCAGCAGCTGGAGGAAATAAAAGCTGATCTGACTGTTAGAGTCCGGTTGAGCAGTTATGGGCCGTTATACGGTTACAGGCGGTGCCGCCGTCTCACGGGGAAACGACGGGTCAGTGTCTGTAAATCAGACGCCGGACAGCGTGAAGCCGAAGGTTATTTTAAAGCAGCTGAGCTGAGGCAAATACAGAGAGGCCGCTCTGGAGGCGCAGAGGCATGAAATGGAGGCCGAGCAGCTCCATTAATATGGAGATTCACTCAGAGAGATGCTGAAACCGCCATCATGGCGAGCTGACGGCCAGTTTAAGGCGAGCTGACGGCGTGGTGACGGTGTTTTCTCTTGTTTCTAAGTGTTTAGAAAGATGCAGTACATAACAGCTCCCCTAAAGTGAAGCCAAAACATTTAGAGCTCCCCCTGCTGGTGGTCGTGATAACCATCAGGTTAAAATCTGACATCATAATAACTAGTGATGCGTCACATCGTAGCGTCTAGAACATGAGATAGAGGCTAAAAACTGGCTTAGAGGTAAAACACGGACCAAAAGCTAAAATACGAGCTAGAGGCTTACACACGAGCCAAAAGATAAAACATAGGTTAAAGGCTAAAACATGAACTGGATGCTAAAACACAAGCTAAAGGCTAAAACATGGGCCAAAGGCTCAAAATCTGGTCTCAGGCAAAAACATGGGATAGAGGCTGAAACTTGGCTTAAAGGCTAAAACACAAGTCAAAGGCTCCAACATGAGCTAAAGGCTAAACATGAACGACATGCTTGAACATGCGCTAGAGGCTAAAACAAAAACTAAAGGCTAAAACATGAGCTCAAGGCTAAAATACGAGCTAAATATTGTAAAACAAGGAGAAATTTATCAGTTCCTGAAACAACGTCTCTTAAAAACACGAGTCACTCTGGGTTTACAGGGTTTTAAGTCCCTAAAATGAAGCGACAGAATCATCATAAATGATAAAGGATGAGAAAAGTTGGTGCAGTGAGCTCTAAGATTCTCAAACCTCTTCACCGTCTCTGTTCTGCATCTGTTTCTTCATCAACGCGGCTCAAAAACAAACCATGAGAATGTGTCGCTGCCAAAAACCTGGATGTGCTCTCCAGGCGTCCTGCAGCACCTGGATCTGCTCCTAAACCTTTATCTTCAGGCGGATTACACCGTCCAATCCCAGGAAACCACCTCCAACCCACCAAATCCTCAAAGCAGACATTCTCCACACGCTGATGTAACCGCCAGGGGAACAAAACCCAGTCTGAAAACGTCACCAGAACATATTAAAGAGGCTATTTTAGTGCTGAACACGCTGCTTTTGACAAACGGAGACGCCTGCACAGCTGTTTATCTTCCTCTGAGCCCATAAAAGGCCGAGCAGATGAATGGAGGAGTTTTGTCTTATTGGGAGGAAAAACAGATTATTGCTGACAGGCAGTTTAATTTGGAGCCTAAGAAACTGTCTGATACTTCTCCTCTTCTCTGGAGATAAATAACAGCCTCTTCTGAGTTTAAACATTTTTTATTTCAGGCTGAGGATGTTCATAGAGAGAGCAGCGTTACAAACAACTATCACATGTTTTCAGAACTCAGAAACTTTTTCAAGCAAGAACTCTGGACTGTGAGGTCCAATCGGGGAAGGGGGGTTCAGGATTTTTTAAAACACAAAACCCCTCTTTAATGTTAGGGGTACAAAACAAAACATTTTTTGGTTAATAAAGAGGGAGAGTAAGTGCTTCTTCCTGCTCCTTTTTCAGACATATTGAATGCTTTATATCGTATCCATCTGTGGTATTATGTACCCTTGAATTTACTTTTTTTTTTTTTTTGTTTTACTCTTTTTTTCTTGTCCGAAATAAACTGAAAATGAAACTGAATGCTGGGCCCCCAAACCTGCTGCAGAAGCAACAGAATCGATCTATCGTTTTATCGTTTATTCCTCATTTCTTCAGGTCTAAGGTCAAAATATCAGATCAGTTTTCAGCGACAGTGAGTGGAAAGATTTTGTTTTTGTTTTTAGAGATTTTACTGGACCCGGGGTTTGGGGTGGTTTTATTTGGGGTAATGTTTTTGGTTTTGGGTTTATGATTTATGCTGTTTTATGTTTGTGTTTATAGGTATATCTGTGCATATGTGTGTACAGACATGTCCACAAATGTATGTGTGCATTGTATGTATATATATTTTTTTCATAATTTTATTATTTGTTCATTGTCCTTACTCTTTATCTTATTTTATTACAACTATGCATTTGTTTATAGGCTTTATGCAGGTATGTGAATGAATACTTTATAATTCACATTCTATTTTTGTAATTTGCATATGCCTGTTTATTTTTATTATGACAATAAAATAAAAATTTGATCACAAAAATATTTTACTGCTTGAAAAAGTTTATTCTGCTGCGTTTCTTGAGAAGGTTATGACATTAAACTTGTTATATGCACTGTAGCTACAGGAGGTTACAATCTGTACAGGTGACCACCATAATCACTTTTTCTCTCTGCTTCATTTGTGCGGTGAAGCTCAAACACATCAGGCTTTCTTGATTGGCTGAGAATTTCAAAATAAAAGCACCAAAGCAACAACTCTGACAGACAAAACAGAGGGTTTATGATCGCTACGTAGAGCGAGTGTTGCCATCTTTACAATAATGACCCTAAAAAATGTTTTGAATAACTTTTCCTTGTGGTGGTTGTGGTATTGTTTTTCCCGACTCTCCCGAAGTCAATCTTAGCTTTCATTTATCTAAATATTTTATAAAGGTTTATAATTGTGTGAGGACTTGACCTGAACTCAACTCCAATTTTATTTTGGTGACTCGACCACAAAACTGCCGTGAGCGAAGAGAAAAACAGAGTGAGTAATTTCCGTCATTTGTTTCCCTCCTATTTTTGCAGCATCTCCTCAATAACACGATCTCCGTCTCACTCCTGGGCTCTTCAGTTTTTCCCATCATGCTCCTGTGATTCCTGTAACCTGGTAACATCGGTGAGTAATAGACGTACAAACGAAGTCAGGTAGGGACGTAGTCAGAGAAGTTGTTTCGAGGAATTTTTGTGTAGTTGTGAAAGTTGGAGACGGTACGACCTCACAGAGGGAAGTAAATAGCGAGGAGAGGAGAGTGTGTGAGTGTGTGTGAGGAGGTCTTACTCGGCAGTGTGTGTGTGTGTGTGTGTGTGTGTGTGTGTGTAACAGGTGGTTGCTGGGAAACAGAGTGGAGCTCCTGCTTCAGAGCGAGAGGGTCGATCAGTCGTTCCTCCTTTTCTCCAGCTTAGTTTCTGACTCATTTTTAGAATCAGAGAAAAGTCCTGAGGCTGAATCTGAGAAACTGAAATAAGGTTGTTTTTCAGGGAAGAGCTTCACAGGGGTACAAATAAAGATTTACATTTGTTTCTGTTTTGTTTTGACATCTTTACCTTCAGACTTAATGTGTGCATTTCAAAATACAACAACTCTGATGAAGTTGTGACCTTTAGAGACATAAATAAAATGAAAGAAGTTTGCAACACATTCCTAAAAGCAGAGGCGTCAGTCCAGGGGGGGACGGGGGGGACATACCCCCCCCCACTTTTTGCCAGACATCAGTTTGCCCCCCTCATGTGTAACTAACCCTTAATACACACACTCGTGCATGCCACTAAACGTCAGCGCTGCCACTTATACCAGCTTCCACTGCAGCCACATATTCACACAGCCTGCGCTGTGCTCCGTCTGTTTCTACTCGTTTTTATCAAAGATAAAGTCTCTGGGGCTCAGTAAAGTCTCTGGGGCTCAGTAAAGTCTCCGCATCAGTTCAGAACAAGAGAATGACAGACTTTGATCCGGTGGAAGTTTATACTTTAAGATCACTGATTCGTTCATTTCGCTGTCAATCAAAAAGGGATTCGCAGGGCGCGGATGGCCTAGTGGATATGGCTGCGCACCATGAGGTTTGCCCTCGAGCGGGTAGCCCAGGTTCAAATCCTACCTGTGGCCAATTTCCCGCATGTCACTCCCCACTCTCTCTCCCCTTTCCAACACTATCCACTGTCCTCCTCTATCTAATAAAGGCACAAAGGCCAAAAAAATACCAAAAAAAAAAAAAANGATGCATTTTAATAAAGCCTTACTTTAAGTAGTTGTCATCATCCCCAGCACCTCTCAAAAATCATTTTGGAAATAGTTATTGTCCCCCCACTTTTCAAAACAAACTGACGCCCTTGAAAGGCTCAGTCCTTCACAAGCAAAGATGGAGCCAGGTTCACCACTGTGTCAACAACTGCGTGAGCAAATAGTCCAACAGTTTAAGAACAATGGGCCTCATTCACGAATAAATGCGTAGAAATGTTCTTACTTCCCACACAAAATGAGAAAATACACCAGCCATTTTTGTTCGCTCCAGCGACCTTTGACCCCTCAGGCGGCGCTGCATTAAAAACCCACATCATTGTGTAAAGGATATTAGCACGTGGGCTCAGGAACACTTCAGAAAACCATTGTCAGTTAACACAGTTCATCACTACATCTACAAGTGACAGTTCAAACTCTACCATGCAAAGACAAAGTCACACATCAACAACACACACAAACGCCGCAGAACTCTTTTTGGAAATCATGGACGTGGTGTCCTCCGGGCCAAAGAGGAAAAGGACAATCCAGGTTGCTCTTAGTGCTGACAATGAAACTAAGACACATTCTGCTCCTGTTACAACAGCGTGGCTCTGTAGTAGAAGGGTGCAGCTACTAGACTGACCTGTTTCCCTTTGAAGCTTCAACTATTAGTTTCCTCAGTTCACAAACACCTGTCCAAGCTTTTCAGGAAGGTGAATACTGCAAAAAATTCTAGAAAATATTTTGTCTTTTAAGTGTATTTAATTGAATAAAGGTTAAACAGGATTTGAAAATCATTGTTTTCTGTTTTTATTTACATTTTACACAACATTCAAACCTCAGTGGAATCAGGTTTGTTCATCTTTTCCTCTGGTTTGAGTTTTATGGACTCAGCAGCTCCTGGAGTTCTTCTCTTCTCCTCCTGTTGCTTTGATTTTGAGCTGGGAGCAGAGAGGAGGAGATGAAGACGGACAGAAGCTGTTAGGTCGGACTCCTCAGGAGGTGAACTGAATATGACAGGAGGAGAGAAGAGGAGAAAAGAGGAGAGGAGTTTCTATTTGACCAATCTGCCGCCCTGAGCGCAGAGTGATTTTCTCTCTCACAGCTTCAATTTTTCCCCTGGTTGATCTGATTTTCTGTTTTCATCTCTTTCTGAAGACTCTGAACGTGGAGACGGATAATCTGATGCAGTCAGTGCTTCCTCCTCCTCCTCCTCCTCCTCTTCCTCGTCTCTCCCTGAGCCCAGAATCGACCCGACAGCCTCGTCTCCTCTTCACCTCCTCCATCCATCCATCCATCACTCTGCTCCTCCTCTTCGTCTGATGGCGATGACCTTCTCACGGTGAGTCATCTCCACGCTGTCGGACGTCTGCTGCTCCTTCATCATCCTCACTCAGAACTTCTGGATCCTGATGCTATCACCTCCTCCTGTGTCACCTCCTCCTCCTCCTTTTTCATGATCCCTGGACATTTTTATTCCCAGACTTTCTCGATGACGTAAATCAAACGCTGACTCTGACGGAGCGCGGCGTCTCCCCGAAGCTTCGCGGCACCTCCTCGTCCCTCCTCGTGTTTGAAGAGGAGGGACACGACCTGCTCCTCACCTCTGAGTCGCGGGCTAACGAGATAGCATCACCTCCTCACCCGTCCTCACCCTGCTGCACTCACTCACACCACCCTCCTCCCCCCTCGTGTCCTCACAGTGGCTAATTAGAGGTCACTCCTCCTCCTCCTCCTCCTCCTCCGTTCAGCCTGACGTGAACTTCTCTTTTGTCAGAGGACTGTGATGCATTCAAGGACAAACTCCAACAATACTGAAACTCAAAAACCTTTTTTTTTCTGACGTTACTGTCTCGATAAAAATCAGAAACTTTTCATCGACTGCTGGAAAGCTTTTATTTTGAAAGCACACTGCTCGTGAACTCCTTCACCTTCCTGCTGTTTGTTCTCTGAAATCCGTGACGAGGCTGGAGACAGAAAAACAGGGGTCAGAGGTCAGAGCTGAGGAGGAGAGAGTCTCTGTGGACGTCATGTCTCCTTTGTGTCTCCTCCTCATCTTCTGAAAACTCCTGAAAACTCTGCAGAGAGAAACTTCCACAAACAAGCCTCCAAAACGTCCCAACTTCACTGGAATCAGGGTTATAAAAGCAGGAAAACACTTGAAGATTTAGTGATGTCACTCATCTGTGCTGCATGATGAGTTTGATTCTTTATTTTCATTCATTTACCCTCAAAAACATCCGTCAGAACAAATTCTCTTTACCACAGAGAAACAGAATCACAACATATTTGTGTCGACTTGTGTTCATGTTATCGGGACAAACTTTTGATTTTGAAAGATTAAACACAGCTGTTTGTTAATAAATGTCTTCAATCAATCACTAATCATGAAAAATAGCTAAGAAATCATAAAAATCCTGCAGAGGTGTGTAAACTCATGAGCACAGCTGTATTTTTCAGATGCAGGTGTGATAAAAACCGTCTCCCTGAGCTCACAAAGACCTCGCTCTGAAGGTAAATAATCATGAATATTTTATGTTGTAATGATTTCATGCAGTGTATTTCAATTGAGGCTTCAGGGTTAATAAGCTGCACAGGAACCTGCATGTGCACGTGTGCGTTTGCAGCTTTTCTTCAGGGTTTTTTAAAACCTGCACCAGATCAGCATGAAGCTTTTTTCCCATCAGAGAGCGTCTGTAGCTGCAGACACTGACCGAGGTTTGTCGGGTCTGCATCTTAAACTCTCAGATTTATGAACGTTGAACTCACCGCTGCCTCCTTGTGGTGGATGTGACACCCTCTGTTGCACCTGGAGGCCTTTACCTCCCCCTCCTCCCCCCTGTAACCCCCCCTGCTCCGTGTGAAACGTGACATTTCTGCAGACGCTCAGACTCAGGTGTTTATCCTCGGTGTCGTCTCCTCATGACGTGAACTAACTCCCCGAGAGCTCCGCCGACTCATCGTGGCGTTTCTCCCGTGGTCACAGAGACGCCGAGGACCTTGAAAAGTCATTTGGAGGATCAATATTTGCAGGGAGGAAAAAGAAAAGTGAGGTGGGAGGAAAAAAGGGAGAGACTGCACATCAGGATGAATCCTGACAAACAATTAAAGCGAAGAAGGTGAAACGGAGTCATCCTGGATTTCTCTGCTTCGTCTGATTGTTAGAGAATAAAAAGTGTCACAGTGAAAACTCTGCGGTGTGTTTGCTGTCAGCGTAATGAGCTCAGCATCTCTGCGCTTCTTTATCACAGGCACGAACGTAAAAACAGACTCACAAACACAGAGAAACATAAAATACACTTTTATCCAGCTGCTGAGGGGAAAACATTTGGGACGAATCAGAGAAAGGTTTTGTTTTACAGACGTTAGAGGAGATGATGTGAAACCAACTCAAAAACACTCCTTTACACAATGATGTGGGTTTTTAATGCAGCGCCGCCTGAGGGGTCAAAGGTCACGGCCATTCAATGTTGGTTTTGGGCCTTGCTGCTTACATGATGATATTATGGTCTGTAGATGATGAAATCCATCAATTCCTGCAGTTGGAAGTTTACAGTCCCTGACAAAAGTCTTGTCTTGTTTTCAAATTAAAGTATAATTTCTACCATGAATTGTTTTTATAGGCGACAAGACTTTTGTCCAGGCAAAATCTGATCTTTCTGTCCTAATTAAATGATAAGAAATTAATGAATGATGTGACTTTATTTTGGTATAATAAGCATAATCTAGAGGCCTTTACCTTTCATATAAGCCATTTCTGATTCCAATTGATCAACTACAAGTCAAGTAATTATTTGTTGCTCTTACAACTTGGAAAAGTGACAAGACTTTTGTCAGAGAGTGTAGAAACATTGGGCCTCATTCACAAAACGTTCGTACGCACAAATTCGTGCCTAAACCATTCATACGAACGTTTGACGCACAAACCTGTGATTCATCAAAGTTTTCTTACCTGAATTTCTTCTTATTTTGTGAACAAATGTAGAACCTCCTCAGAGCATGAGTACGCACAAATAATGAATGATCAGCTGTTTATATAACTTAAAACACAGACTCTTTTCACTAAAAACATAACATTTTAAAACTACTTTCAGTAAAAGAAAAAAGCCTTAAATAGAATTCATTAATAAAAACTGTGCATTGGCTAAATTTATTAAATAACCATGAAACGGAAACATTTTTATCCTAATCATGTTTATAATATTAAATCTTAAATTAAATACTTAGTTTAGATTAAAAATATGATAATGTGCATATCAGAATGTCACATTATTTTATGTTGATTAAATCATCGACTGCTCTGACAAACAGTTTCATAAAAGTGTGCAAACTGAATGAAGACGTAAAATAATTTGCTTCTTCTTATGATTTTGAACATTTTCTGAGTAAATGACGCACACACAGCTCAGCTGTTCACTCAGATTTATTTACCTGTTTGTAAAAATATCCAGCAGCTGTTTTAATGTGTTATTTATGTTACGGATACACGGTACGATCTCCCTCACAGCACCAGGAGAATCAGCTGATCATTTATCTCCGGTCAGGACGAGCGTCTGCAGACGAGTCTCTGAGACACCGAGAGAACGAGCTGTGAGGTTGATGCTGATGATGAGGACCTAAAGGAAGACTGCTCCTCCTCCTGAACCTCTGAACAGATGTCCTTATATGGATGAATTGAGACGTGGTTTATGTTAATTTCAGGATGATTCTGATTCACTAATATACGCTGGAGCGAACAAAAACAGCTGCTGCACACGTGTCATGAATCTGACGGTGATTTTGTGTATTTGCTCATTTCGTGCGGGGAGTAAGAACATTTCTACGCATTTATTCGTGAAAGAGGCCCATTGTTCTTAAACTGTTGGACTATTTGCTCACGCAGTTGTTGACAAAGTGGTGAACCTGGCCTCATCTTTGCTTGTGAAGGACTGAGCCTTTAGGGGATGTTTTCCAAGATAAGTAAGTAAATTTTATCAGTTTGAACAATCAAAATCTTGTCTTTCTGGTGATTTTAATTTAATATGGGTTAAACAGAATTTGCAAGTCATTGTTTTGTGTTTTTATTTACATTTTACAGCGTCCCAGTTTCACAGGAATGAAGGTTTTAAATCTTTGTTTTCACTGAGTCCTTCCCCCTGTGGTTAAGTCCTGATTCATTTATTGAAACGCTCTGGGTCTGAGGTTGAACCTGTGGAGTTTCTCAGGTTCAGGTTGATGAGACTTCACCTGGTCTAAAGGACGCAGCGAAGGTTTTGTCCTCCTCTCATCTTTGTGTCTTTAATTCTGTTTTTAATTCCTGTTGGCGACGGCGTCGACGACGGCGTCATTGATTTATGACCCAGGATCAAACTGCTGCCTCATCACTCCTCCTCTTTCTCCTCCTGGTTTCCTCGACCTCCTCTCTGACTGGAAGCAGCCTCCCGCGCTGCTAACCAGATAAATGCCTGTGTCTGCGGTGATGGATGGGGACGACTCGCCTACCGCCTACCCAGGATGCACTGCTGCAGAGCTGGGATGCAGCTTCATTAATTATCATTCAGAGTGGAGGCCTAACGGGGAGAAATCTGTCTCTGTCTGTCAGTGTGAAACTATTCCTGAGCCAGATCTCTGTTTCTGCGGCTTTAACGGCTGCTCTCTGTCACACAAACACACCACGACGATAAAACAGCGACTTTCTCTGTTCAACACCTTTATTCTCTGACTGTGCACGGGAAGCACAGATTTTTATAGGAATATTCTCAAATTTTACATTTCTCCCCATGATCAACTTTTAATCTTTCTCATATTTTAGTTTTTTAACCCTAAACTCTGACTTTCTATCTCCCAATTTATTTCTTGATCTTGATGTTTTGACTTTTTGTCTCAAGACTCTGTCATCTTCTTTTCATATTCTTGACTTTTTATCTCATAATTCGGACTATTATTCTCAAAATATTGCTTTCTTTCTTAAAAAAAAAAAAAAAAAAAAAAAGAAATTTCCATCTCCCAAATTTGACTTTGAACTGTTTAACTTGATCTTGATATTTTGACTATTTACCTCAAAACTCTTACATCTTTTTTCGTGATTTTAATTTTTTATTAAGTTTATATTTAAAAACTCTGACACCTTTTTTCTCTTTTTTGACTTTTTAACTTTTTATCTTAAGACTGACATTTTTTTTTTTTTTTTTCGAATTTTTGACTTTTTTTTCTCATAATTCTAAATTTTTTTTTAATATTTTCACTCTTGATCTTGACATTTTGACTTTTTGTTTTTTATAATATTTTTTTCTGTAAAATCTTTTCTCACATTTTTTAAAAACTTTTCTCATAATTCTGACTTTTTTATCTCAATGTTTTGATTGTTTTTTTCTCATGATTTTGACTTTATTTTCGAAAAATGTTGGCTTTATCCAAAACATTTGACTTTCTATCTCTATATATTAACTTATCCTTATCTTGCCAATAATTTCACACAGAAAAAATAACAGGAACATATAAATATATTTTCATATATTTGGTTGCACCACCTGACATTTTTGGGTGCTCAAATTAAAAATACTAAAAAATAATGAACCTAAAAACTTTGAAATGTTGGTCAACTACTGAAATCTGTTAGAAAACATAATTCTTCTCTCAGAAATATGTTTTTATCCATTTTCAAAGAACTTTTTAAAAATACGTTTTTTGACCCTCTTTTTGTCACTGACCCAAATAAATACTTCTCCAGTGCAAAAATATAAATAATACCTCAAAATTTTAGTTAGTAATTAATTTTCATAAAATCCCCCATGATGAGATGTTCCTGCTGTGCAAACATTAATAAAACCATCCAGCTGTGAAGTTTCAGGATTGAGAAAAACATCATCCGTGTGTCGTTTTGTCATAATTTAACTGCGAGAAAAAGTGACATAAAATGATCCTGGATGGAGCAAATGTTGAGAACAGACTCTAACGACGCTGCTCTTCATCATCTTCTTCCTCCTTTATCGTTCCGACCATGATGAGAGCGTCATAAATGTCAGCGGCGCCGTGAAACCGTTATTTAATCTCCACGTGAAAAGCTCCAAACCTCCATCCATCAGCTCCAACTCCAGAGGAACAGATGTTGTTTGGTCGACTCTGATACAAACAGCCATAAATGATCATTACAGCCTTCGTCACGCCGTCTTCCCAAAGACGCTCAGACGCAGCGGGGGGAAGCTCGCCACGTCAAAACGCCCAGGAGGGGAATCTCCTCCACATTTACCCAGAGCATTACACACACGATCACCGCCAAATCAAACGTGGCGCAGGCGGCGTTCGCCCTTTTTCCCCTCCTGATAACACGACTCCTCTCGACCCCCCGCCGCTCTGCCGCTGATTAAAGCTCCATTCAGCCTCTTTAATTAGTTCACGCCCTCTTTGAATCCAAACACTGCGGCGCTGGGGTTCACGGCGGGGGTCCTGCTAAGATCCATTGAAGCCGATAAGAAACGACGGGACGCGGCGCCGCAGAACGTGACACACGGTGGAGGAGGCGCCATAAATCAGAGCGATATTCTCCCACAAACACAACAACAGCTGTTTCACATGAAGCAGGGAACAAATCAGGGAAATCAGCCGCTGGAGAGACGACGTAAAGACACACACGTCGTTTTTCACTTTTACGGCTTTGAGCTTTAATTTCACACGCAGAAACAAAGATGGAGACGACGTGTTCGAAACCTGAGTCAGAAACAGCTTCTGCACAGACACAATCATTTCTCTGTGGAAACATTCACAAACACATCAACCATCACAGCTCGTTTACGTCCATGGTACGGTGGCCAAGAGGTGTCAGACAGTTTCCAAACACCACAACACGACAGGACTATGGTCATTTGCCGTCGCTGGTACGTGTCTTAGAAACTCTGGTGAATTCTGAGCAGTCGAGAAATTCGTCCAATCACTGCAAACCATTTGCAAATTTGACCAACCATAATAGTTGCTCCCGCCCCCTGAGTTTTACCAGTCCAAGCAGTCGGTCTACAGCAAAACTCACGAACACATTCTGCACTTACACATTCTGCACTTACACATTCCTCTCTTACACATTTTGCACTTACACATTCTGCACTTACACATTTTGCACTTACACATTCTGCACTTACACATTCTGCACTTACACATTTTGCACTTACACATTTTGCACTTACACATTCTGCACTTACACATTTTGCACTTACACATTCTGCACTTACACATTCTGCACTTACACATTCTGCACTTACACATTTTGCACTTACACATTTTGCACTTACACATTCTGCACTTACACATTTTGCACTTACACATTTTGCACTTACACATTCTGCACTTACACATTTTGCACTTACACATTCTGCACTTACACATTCTGCACTTACACATTCTGCACTTACACATTTTGCACTTAAGGATTCTGCACAAACACATCTTGCACTTAGAGATTCCACACTTACAGACTGTGCACTTACACATTCTGAACCAACACATCCTGCACTTACACATCCTGCACTTACACACTCTGCACTTACACACTCTGCACTTACACACTCTGCACTTACACATTCTGCACTTACACATTCTTCACTTACACATTCTTCACTTACACATTCCTCAATATCATATTTTGCACGTACACATTCCACACTGACAAACTTACACACTTACACTCTGCTCTTTCACGTTTTGCACTTATGCATTCTGCACCTGCACACCTACACACTTTTGCATCTGCACTTACACATCCGACACACTTACACACTCACACATTCACAGTTACATATTCTGCACTTACACATTCCACACTTATGCATGTTGCACAACCATCCCCTCTAACAAAGTCCAGAAATCCTGATTCTTTTTCAGTGACTCTGAAACATGAACATCTCTTCTCCTTTATTTCTCTGTCGTTCAGTTTCTGTTTTCTGTTTGCATTCAGAAACTTCAAACTCTTCACATTAACAATCATGTTTTTGACTGTTTTGAACTCGTTGAACGGCTGATTTAAAAAGTCAGACAGGTTTATCTGTGATCTGATCAACTGCAAAACACATTTAATGAGCATGAATCCATCACAGGCTGAAATGATCCTTGTTTTCGTCATTAAATTCAGATTAATGTGTGAATAATTCTTCCTGGTGTCGAAGGTTGTTAAAGAAACACATGAAACCTTCTCAGCTTCCTCTGAGCTCCTCACCTGGTGAAGAACTTTCTCTCTCTCTCTTGCCTCTCTCTTGGCTCTTGCCTCCCCTCCAACTCCCCCCGTCCTCCCACAGGCTGTGAGTTTAATCACTGAATCAGCCTGTTCCACTAATCTGCAGAAAATTACTCAGCTCTGTGACCCTGAAAGAGAGAGAGAGAGAGGAATGGAAATGTCTGCAGACGAGCAGCAAAGACTTTCAGCTACAAACACACACACTAAAACCTGCACACACTAAAACCTGCACACACACTAAAACCTGCACACACACTAAAACCTGCACACACTAAAACCTGCACACACACTAAAACCTTCAGACCCCCAGAGACCCTCAGACCTCAGAGAAGCTCTAAGGTAAATCTACATGAACAACATTAACAACAACAGGACACCCACAGCGTCGTTCCTGCTGGGAACATGATTCACCATCAGGCCTCAGGCTCCTCACGCACAATTATTCAAATTATCCCAACAATACAAATAACAATCACCACAGTTTGGTTTGGAGCTGAAGATCTGACCTGTGGGTCTGATTACAGGAACAAGTCTCTGCTGCATGAATCACTCCACTCACATTCACCACGTTAGGATTTTAAATCTTATTTCTCATTCAGTCAAAGTCGAGCAAAACCAGGAGGAACACGATCCTTCGTCAACAAAACAAACAAAGCAGCATTTTTCTGATACATAAAGAGCAGGTTTTAGGACAACTGGTTGCAGGGACTCAACAACATGGTGTAAAAAAGTCCAAAAACTCTCAGAAAGAGCTGGATCAAGAGGAAACAGCTTAAAAAAACTAACAAGCAAAAATATAGAGCAATAAAGACACAGAAAATTAAGTCATAAAGTATAAAAAAAAGTTTGAAAACAAACAGGAGCAACAACAAAGACCCTGCACGGTGGACAGATGCTTACAAGATTATTCTCATGAACTTATAACTTTATTCCCATCATTTTAGGACTTTATTTTCATAAGTTTACAACTTTATTCCTGTTAGTTTACAACTTAAGTCTCGTACGTTTGATGCTTTATTCTCATAAGTTTCTGACTTTATTTTCATAAGTTTCCAACATAAGTCTCAAAAATGTAGGAGTATATTCATGCAAGTTTATGACTTTATTCCCATAATTTTAGGACTTTGTTCTCATAAGTTTACAACTTTATTCCTGTTAGTTTACAACTGAAGTCTCATACGTTTGATGCTTTATTGTCATGAGTTTATGACTTTATTCACATAAATTAACGCCTATATTCACATGAGTTTATGATTTAAGTTTCGCATGTTTTTGACTTTATTTCTCGTAAGTTTCTGACTTTATTCTTGTAAGTTTACGATTCAAGTCTTGCAAGTTTATGACTTTATTTTCATAAGTTTCCAACATAAGTCTCAAAAATTTAGGCATTTATTCTTGTAAGGTTATGACTTTGTTTTTGCAATTTTTTGACTTTATTCTTATGAACTTATAACTTTATTCCTATAATTTTAGGACTTTGTGTTCGTAAATGCACAACTTTATTCCTGTAAGTTTACAACTTTAGTCCCTTAGGTTCAAGACTTTATTCTTGCAAGTTAACGACTTTGCTCTTGTAAGTTTACAACTTAAGTCTCGTACGTTTGATGCTTTATTCTTGTCAGTTTTCAACTTTATTCACATAAGTTTATGATTTAAGTTTTGCAAGTTTATGACTTTATTCTCAAGAATTTAAGATTTATTCTCATAAGTTTATGACTTTATTTCTCATAAGTTTCTGACTTTATTCTTGTAAGTTTATGATTCTAGTCTTGCAAGTTTATGACTTTATTCTCGTTAGGTTATGACTTTGTTTTTGCAATTTTTTGACTTTATTTTTGTAAGTTTGTGACTTTATTCTCACAAGTTTAAGTGACTTAACTATCGTAAGGTTACAAGTTTAGTCTTGCAAATTTAAGACTTTATCTTTATTAGTTTATTGTTAGTCTCTTTAGTTTATAAGATTAATCACATATTTTTTATTTTCGTCATAGTCCTTATTCTTTATTGTACACATTTGCAGCTTTAAAATCTCATTGTTTGTATCTATTGTTCCCCGAACTTGTGAGTTTAATCCTCAAATCTGACTTCCTAACAATGAAAATGGAGACTGTTTTTCTTAATCATGGTTAAGAGTCATGGAAAGGAAAGTGTCTTTAAACACACCTGAGAGATGGGTCAGGTGCTCAGGTGAGGAGAACAGAGACGAAAACAGGAGCAGAAACAGGAAACAAGAAGCAGAGAGAAACATCCAGCAGCTTTTAAAATCAGAAGTTTTTCGGAAAACGAGAGAATCCTATTTGTTTCGTGTCTTATAAAGATGTTTGTGTGAAAACTCAACAACAGCTTCAGTCACATGAAACAGCAGAGCCTCAGTCCTACCTTACACCTGGACCTGGACCTGGACCTGGACCTGGACCTGGACTGGAGCAGACCCCCCAGGCCTGTCCTCCCTCTGATCCCTGGATTAAGATGCAGTCGTCAGCGCTGGTGTGTGATAAAAGGTCTTGTTCCAACACTTCAGTCGTCACGGGAGAAAAGACGAGTCACAAACAAAGAAAAGAGACGAGATCAATAAACCTGCAACAGCTTCAAGGAGACATGAAACTTTCATCTGAGAGTCTGCAGGGAACACACACCTGTGACTGCGTGTGTGTGTGTGTGTGTGTGTGTGTGTGTGTGTGTGTGTGTGTGTGTGTGTGTGTGTGTGGAGAGCTCCCTCAACACCCACACTCCTCACACACAAATATAACAGAGTATTCCTGACCCTCCAGTCTTGTTCAGTCTGCTGTGACTTTAAATCCTCTCTGAGTGAACAAGACAGAGTAAAAAAAATAAAAATTAGAGATGAAAAAGTCCAAATTAAGGGTCAAATTTAAAGATCTTAAGATTAAAAGGAAAAATTTTACAACACAGAGTTGATACGTGGAGAAAAAAAGTCCAAATTCTAAGATAAGAGGTAAAAGTTTTGAGATAAAACACAAAGATTTTACAAATACAAGTCAAATTTTTGAGATGGATTAAAAATTTTGACTTGAAAAAAATTCAAATTTAGAGGAGAAGTCAAAATTTTGACATGAATGTGCAAAATTTTGAAAAACAAACGGTGAATTGTCAAAAATTTGGGATGTTAATGTCAAACTACTAAATGAGAAAGGCAAAAACTTTTAGTAAAAGATACATTTTATTCCAATTATGAAGTTGAAACTTACATGAAAAAGTCGATATTTTTAGATAAAAGGAAATTTTAACTGCATAACTGCATAAAAATTTAACTTTTTTCTCATTATTTTGACCAATGTAGAAGAAGATAATCTTGTATTTTAACCAATGATGATAACACATCAAAGCGAATCGTTGTCTTTTTTAGAAGATGCTGGTGTAGAGATGCATTTCTGTTTAGAAGAGTCAGATTTCTGTTTAAAAACTTTCACATGCAGACGCTCTCGCTCTCTTTCTGAGCCGATGAAAGTCTCTCTCTCTCTCTCTCTCTCTCTCTCTCGGCCTGTTTCGTCTCCTCTAAAGCGCTGACACATGTTGGCGAAGTGCCGATCTGAACAGATTTCTCTTTGTTTTTGTTGTCGTCCGTCTGTTTTCTGCTGCTCTGCTGGAAACAGAAGCGTGGCCCGTTGTTTTTCTGCTGCGACTAAAACCACCTTTGTCTTATTTTTCTGACAGCGCTGTCCGCACTGGGAACTCTTAACGCCCTCTCTCTGCTCGCTCTCAGACACTTCAGGACAAACGCCGTCAGATCGCTCTGCAAACAGGCCGCCAACGGGCCGCCAACGGGCCACGCACACGCTCAGATAAATGTCCCGTCACCGTGAAGTGTTGTGACGGCCGGGAACTTTTGTTCTGGGAGAAAACGGAGGAGGACAGAAAGAGTGTGACACGAAAACAGCTGAAAAGAGACACGGACAAAGACCTCCACGCGTCTGACTTTGACCTGTGACCTCATGTTAAAGTGGAAATACTCTGTCACAGACAAACAGCAGATTAACAGAAGTTTCCTCTTTCAAAAAGTCACAATTTTTAGCCAAAAAGTCACAATTTTGAGGCAAAATGTCACAATTTGAGGCAAAATGTCACAATTTTGAGCCAAAATTTCAGATTTTGAGGCAAAAAGTTGCAGTTTTGAGGCAAAAAGTTGCAGTTTTGAGGCAAAAAGTCACAATTTTGAGCCAAAAAGTTGCAATTTTGAGCCAAAAAGACACAATTTTGAGCCAAAAAGTCGCAGTTTTGAGCCAAAAAGTCACAATTTTGAGCCAGAAAGTCACGATTTTGAGCCAAAAGTCACGATTTTGAGGCAAAATGTCACAATTTTGAGCCAAAGAGTCACAATTTTGAGCCAAAAAGTCACAATTTTGAGCCAAAAAGTCACAATTTTGGGCCAAAAAGTCACAATTTTGTGCCAAAAAGTTGCAGTTTTGAGCCAAAAAGTCACAATTTTGGGCCAAAAAGTCACAATTTTGTGCCAAAAAGTTGCAGTTTTGAGCCAAACAGTCACAATTTTGAGGCAAATTGTCTTAATCATGAGAGAATAAAATCAAATTTTGAGCTAGAACGTCAAATCATGAGGTCAAAAATCAAATTTGAGTTCATTTAGTCCAAATCTTGAGATATAAGACTCAGCATTCTGAGAAAAATGCTTCCAATATTGAGATAAAAAGTCTAAGTTTTTAGCTAAAAAGACAAAGTCATGAAATAAAATGTTAGAGTTGTGTGATAAATCCAACATTTCAGCTAAAAAGTTGCAATTGTTAATCAAAAAGTCAAAATTTGCATTAATGGAGTCTAAACTTTTTGAGATAATTAAGTCAGAATTTTGAGATATTTCAGTTTACATTTTGAAAAATTGTTTGATATTTTGAGATAAAAAGTCAAAGTTATTTGATAAAAAAACATTTTGAGCTTAAAAGTCAATTAAGGAGCAAAAAAGTCAAAATTTGCATTTATAGTCTAAACTTAATGATTAAGTTGAAATTATGAGACAAAGAGTCAAATTTTTTAGCCAAGAAATTAAAATTATGAGGAAATAAAATCAAATTTTCTGTCAAAAGGTTGAAGATAAGCCATCAAAAGGCAAATTTTGAGATATTTCAATTAACAGTTTGAGAAAAATGTTCAAAATTTTGAGATAAAAAGTCAAAGTTTTTACATAAAAAGTTACATTTCTGAGACAAAACGTCAAAGTTATTACATAAAAAGTTACATTTTTGAGATAAAAAGGCAAAATTATTACATAAAAAGTTACATTTTTGAGAAAAAGTCAATTATGTGACAAAAAGTCAAAATTTTGAGATACTCAAGTCAGCGTCATGGAAAAAAAAGTTGAAATTTTTATTATATTTAAAGGAAAAAAAGAAATCTCAACAAAGTTGGTTTTGCATTTTTCAGTTTTTAACCGGCTGATGTGTTTTTCTTTGCATTATTTATGTTTGTATGACATAAAATGTTCTCTTCAAACAGTAAATGAGTGTTTTAAATAAATGTTTGTGTTATGAAGCTACTTTGACGTCTTTAAGGATCTTTGTGTATTTGTGGGGGGGTCCACTTTAAGGGGTTTTTAGAGTGTGGTCACCTTTGACTCTTCTGCATCATGAAGCTCTAACTCACCTGTAACTAACTCCAGGTTTAGACACAAAACTTCTCCAGTCTCTCTTTGTCCCTCGTCCAACTTTAACCTGCAGAAAAACAGAAATAATTCTGACTTCAGGGAGAAACTGGAAACAGAAATAAGTTGTTCACCTCAGAGTGAACTTCACCAAGAAGAGAGAAATATAGATCTGTGTATTTCTGCCTGAGGGTGTGGGAATACTAATCGCTTCACCTCACACAACATCACATTTCCATCTCTCCCCTGAAGCTTCCTCTTCCTCAGAGCTGCTGGACAGGAAGCAGGAAGGAAACTCTGAAATCAATTCATCACTGCAGTAAAAACGCAGATCTGCAGGTTTGTATTCTGCTCCAATCAAAGCCTGGAAGGAGAAAACGCTCTCAGCCTGCAAGACCTGAGACACATGGAAGTCAAATGGCTCTTTTCCACTCTACAGTTCCAGCTCTACTCTCCTCGTCTCTACTGGGTTTGGTTCTTTTCCTCTAGCCCGACTACAGACTCACGGTGGGCGTGGATCTTAGAACACAGCTGCGCTAAAGTGCTGCGCAGAAGTGCGTGCATGTTCATCTATAACGCCACACAAACATCATTTTGTACTAACATATGTGCCACCGTGGTCTTTAAAGGAAAAAAAAAAGCTTTAAAAAGATTTCATTAAAGTAATACAGCGGCTCAATGTGGGTCGTCATGACAACGGAGGTAAACAACAGCCTGGTGCTGCTGCACGCGGAGGAAAACGAAGGAGCTGCTTCCTGACATCAACTCTTCCCTGGATCCAGTGAGATCACTTTAATTTTTGATTTTTGGGCCTGGTNTTTAGGAATCATGAAGGAGCATTTTAGGGCTGTATTTTGTCTTCATTCAGTCTGGTTCTGTGCCGTCAGGTTTAAATGTCATTAAAAACCCGTCGCTGACTTATTCCTTTGCCTCTTGTAAGTGATTTGTTCAGAGTCAGAAGCTGCAGAGACGACATTCTCTGACCAATGAGTGACCGGCAGTCCGTCCACGTCACCTTTTAGTATCAGCTTTACTCTCTTAGAACCAGGGTAGAGTAGGTACTAAAAACTGGCGTCTGACGCGTAGTACCGCGCTAATGGAAACACAACAGTGGAAAAGGGCCATAGAGCCACAGACAGGAAGTATGACTGGTTTTACTTCAGAAGAGACGCAACCTCAGTAAAAACAAGCTGAACCGCGGCATCGAGCACTTTAACTGTAACAGTTATGGAATAGATAAGGTAGACTTTAAACTACCAATGAGGCCTTTTAGTAAAATAATAATAAAAATGATCTAACCCCCAATTAATATTCTCCAATACCCAATATTTTAATAACAAACAAAAATAATTCAATTTTTCTGTCATTCACTGCCATGTTATTGGAAAAAACCTGAAATCTAAGCGAGTCATTTTTCTTTTTATGCCGTGGAGCTTAAATAGCGAGTCTATGATGTGGACCATATGCACTGTGGAGCATGGACAGCAGGTCTAAGCCATGGAGCTCAGACAGTCACTCCTTGTTATGAGAGTAAAGAGCTGGTCTTTGTCATGGAGCTAAGACAGTCGGTCTACACCACTCAGTCAGCTGAGTCCCCTAAAACACGCTCCTGTAAAGTTGAGTCTTTGTATAAAAAGGTAGAAAATCACTGCAGTAAAGCAAAACAAATCATTTCAGCATTTTAACCTTTGTCTTCGACTTGTACCAGAAGCTGTTTTTCCTGTTGAGTCAGGTCTGATCCTCCTGGTTATCAAAGGCTCAACGATAGTGACATGAACCTTAAAGGTGAGAAGGTCATCGATCATGGCGCCCAGATTTCTGGAAGTTTGTGGGCACAAGTTGATTTAACAGACAATAATCTGAACAGACGCTGTAAAGACTCAGTTTTTGACAGATTTAGTTGAAACTCTGTTGCAGAGATTCGTTATTTGTTTTCATATTTTCAGCTTGAATGACATCACATTTATCCAAACTAATAAAATAAAGCCATGAGGGTTTTAAAGCTCAGTGATCTGCTCTCACAGTAATAAAAGTGTCTGACAGAAGCTGCAGCTCTTCTTCTGTCAGAGAGAAAACACTGAAGAGTCTGCAGCAGCTGCAGGGACTTTTCCTCCCTCAGCGCCGCCTCTCAGGCGCCGCTCGCTCTCTGACACCGCGCAGCATCTGTCACCAGGTGGGAGGTTTCATAAAGCTCATAAAACAGGTGAGG
>RPOG01001958.1:0-19657 GCA_008086565.1 Thalassoma bifasciatum
CTGCTCACTTCATCATGAAAGAGCTGTTTACTTTTACCAAATTCATAAAAGCCCCTAAATCATTTATCACTTTTTATTTTACACTAACAGCCTACGTGGGTAATGAGGACGCAGTTTTTACACCAGCTGGAAAAATAAAAAGTCAGTTGGTTTCAGATTTATTTTCAATACACAATAACTTTTGGTGCAAGATAAAAAATCAAATATGGTGATTTTACTGTAATAAACTTTTATACCTTTACAAATTTGATAAAATCAGGACTCTAATCTCTAAATGAATTTGTTGTTTTTCTAAGTTAAAAATGTTCCTTGAACCACTAAAAATAATGAAAAAAACATAAAAATTCTCAAAAAAATGTACAACTTCCTTCCCATGCTTAATTTCATTTATTTATTTTCCTTTGTATCTCATTAACATCTAATTGAACTTATCTACTTTTATTGCTCCTGTAACTTCTCCACTGATTGATGTGGTGAATTAATGACTGAAATGTTCTCATGGATTTATTTATGATAAAGTTAAACATTAGAAAAAAACCATCAGCTCCACTTCCTGAAACAGAAATCCAGAGTAGTATACGACTAAACAGGTCCAACAAAACAGTCACACTACAGACTACATGTGACAGGAGGAGGTTTGGAAAACAGTTTTCAGCTCTGACGGCTCCGTGGTCAAATATTCATGTGACTGAAGGAAACACCAGCGTCTAATCTAAAGACTCACTTTGATTCTACGCCGTCATTTTCTGACAGCCAAACCGCCACCGTGGCGTTCTGATGTTTATGTTGCTACAGCAGGAAAATCAAATCATGTGTCTGTACAAGAAAAAAGGGTCAAAAAAACCAACAGAAAGTGGAGTTTTTCTGTACAATCCCCACCTGCCGAGCTGGAGGGCTGAGCTGTAATAAAAGATGTAAACATGTCTGCGGTTTGACACAGTCGTAGAATCACGTCATCGCTGAGATTTCTTCTCTTTTTTCTAATTTAACCAGACACAAATTATCATCAGGTTGTTGTTTTTTTGCCACAGCATCTTATAAAACGTAATAAAAACAGGATAAACAAATGGAAAAGTGCTGTCAGAGATCTGAAACTCAAAGAAATGACAATGGATTGTGCATTTTTGCTCGAGTGGAAACTTTCACACGCTTGAGGAAAAACCATCTTGGATTTAACAGTCCAATTTTTTACCTGGGACACGAGAGATATGAAGATACATGAGTGTATCGCACCTGACTGGATATCAATCTTTAAAAAAACAAAGAAAAAAAACCAACCTAAATAAATAACTGAGTAAACGAAGACATAAAAAACAAAGAGAAATAAAGACGGCTAAAAGTACAGGAATACTTTAGCTCACGCTGCGTCCATGAAGCTACATTTAATGAAACCGTTTGAAAGGTGAACTCGTGTTTGACTTCCAACTTTCCCCGACAATCATAGTTTCTGAGGTCCCTCACTTACACAGATGCCAGCACCACGTCACATACACCTCACATGCATGCTCAGAATGGCCCAATGACAGTGAGCGTATTTTACAGGGTTACAATGGACAAGGTTTGTCAGAGCTCCAGG
The DNA here is from genome assembly GCA_008086565.1 of Thalassoma bifasciatum. Classification (NCBI taxonomy): domain Eukaryota; kingdom Metazoa; phylum Chordata; class Actinopteri; order Labriformes; family Labridae; genus Thalassoma; species Thalassoma bifasciatum. Next base: position 1,577 of record RPOG01001958.1, read on the forward strand.
GTCACACTCCTCATGACAGTCACTTTTTTTATTCAGGGGGGGTTAGGGGGGGTCGTGTGGATGTTCAGTGATGTTATTCACACGGCCTCAGTCTCCAGCAGGGACCGGAGAAAGATCCGAGTCCCGCCGAAGTCGCTGCTCCGCTCTTTAATGCTTACAATAGTAAGTGTGCTGCCTTCAGCCAGTTTGTCCAAAGAGTTTCAGACTCCGCAGAGTTCGTGGAGATTCATCCTTTTAAATCACAGTTGCCAATATGGTACTGTCAGAAAGTTTATAACTTTGTTCCAGTTTTGTCTCTACGTGTTGGGAAATGATTGGATTTCTTTCTATACGTAATATTCCTTGTCCTTGTCTTTCGGTCTCTTGCTACTTGCGCTGCTTTTGGCGCTGCCGCCGGGCGTTTTATCTTTAACCACGGCACCGTTGGTTTGCGCCGAGTTGCTGATGTAGTTGCGCGTCTCGTCCACCTGGTAGGAGCCCTCGTCCCTGTTCCTGTACTTGTACATAGCGTAGAGGAGGATGAGGATGCAGAGGGCGGCGGCGGACACGATGCCCACCACCATGCCCGTGGTGCTGCTGGATTCCCGGATCACCTCCGAGGCCCCCGGGGGAACCCGCCGCACCACGCCGGGCACGGTGGGCAGGGCGGCGGGCACCGTGCGCAGCATGGGCGAGGTGATGAAGGGACCCCGCGGCTTGGTGCCGTCTGTATCGAAGGACGTGGGCAGAGGCAGCAGGACTATGTCCGGCTGCGGGGGTTTTACCTCGCGGTTGTTCATTTTCCCGGCGGGCAGCTTGGGTGGCGTGTCCGAGGGGACCGCCGCCAGTGGCGTGCCCCGGGGGTCGGGCAGAGGCGAGGTGGGTGTAGTCCTACCTGCCTCGGAGGCTTTGCTAGGCCTCAAGTCCTTGGCCTCCCACTTGGGCGCGAGAGCTTTGTAGCCGCCTTCATAGGCCGACGTGGTCAAGATCTTATCTGTTACCAGGGAGAAGGTGGTGTAAAAATCTTCATCGTCAGTCGGGGGCAGGCTAGAGTCGAAAGCTTCGCCAGAGCCAAACCCCGAAATCACCATGCCATCATCATCATCATCATCATCATCACCACCATCACCACCATCACCACCATCACAATCATCGCCGCCTCGGTCCGACAAGCAAGGTACCCCCGCCTCAGTGGCCATGGCCAAGGACTCTTTGGTGGTCTCAATAATGGTGAGGACGGGGCGGAGGGTGGGGGGGAGGGGGATGAAGGGAGAACGGGTGGAGACAGAAGGGATGTCTATGGGGTCCTCGACTAGCACGGGGATGACTAGTTCCCCTCCTGAAAGCAGAGAGAGAAACACACAGTCAGAGCTTTGAGACGTGACGCAGCAGGAAGCAGCAAACACCAACAGAACCCAAAGAACGGAGAAAGCAAAGCTCAACCAAGGAGAGAAAACCAACTGAAAACAAAGAAACCAAGAATGAAAGAACAGAAAATACTGTACCAGTGCAAAAACAAGGAAACTCAGAACCCAACAAGAACCAAACAAGAACCAAACAAGACCCAAACTGAAAGAAAACAACAGCCAGAAGAAAGAAGGTTACGTTGCATCAAAAGGCTTTGAGGGATTTCCAGGGCGAGCCGCTCCTCGCTAAACGCCAACGCCAACGCTTTTACCTCAACGTTCGTTTGACGGGACGACGTCTGAGCCTCGTGTCCACCAAGCGGTTTGGATCATTGACTGTATCTTTATATTTATCTTTAATTTAGTTTCTTTCTAAGGTCTAATCTCTTTTTGTCTCTTTCCTGAAGTTTCTTCTACCTCAGATAAAAACTACACTCAGCTGTTCATCATCGTTAAACCAAACTTATAACCTGTTTTTAACGTCTAAGAACTAAAACCTCAGGAGAAAGAGACTTGAACACAAAGCAGCTGAATATCTGCCTTTTTCTGAACAAAAAGTTTTCCTGTGAGTCACCTTCACGTTTTAGGGTCATGTTTTGGAAGTTCTTTCCACCAATCAGTGGACTGCAGTGTTTCTAGCGCCACCTTCTGGGGTTGGATTTGAAACCAAACTTAACTGAACCGCTTGGTGGAAACGAAGCTTTAAACTACGCTGATAAACTCTGTTCTGTGTTCAGGTGATTTCCTACTTTACAACCTGTAAATTATTGTAAAGAAAACTTAAACTGTGGTTTAATCAGCTCCACCTGCTTTTTCTCAGAAAGACTCCTCCAGGTTTTTAAGAGGTTTGTTTTCCACTCTGAATCTGTTTCTCTTGTTTTTATCTTTTAATCTAAGCAGCTGAAGATGTTCTGAGGACAGGAGGAAGCTGAGGGTGTTAGCTCTTTGTTTTCAACTCTTTCTGGAACAAGTGGGCCTGAAAAAAATAAAAAAACTAAGACTGAAACGAGGATTTAAGGTTTATAAGACAGAGAAGTTTCCCTGTTCCTGACCTGAACACACAAACACAGACGAACGATTCCTGATTCAAGCAGCTGAACATGAACTGAAAAAGATAAAGATGCTGATTTAAGACTGAAACTGGTGAAACAGGCCAAAATGTACCCAACCTGAATTAAACCTGAATGAAACCTGAATTAAACCTGAATGAAACCTGAATTAAACCTGAATTAAACCTGAATTAAACCTGAATTAAACCTGGGTTAAAGAGCCGTCACTGTGAGAGCAAACAAGAATTCATGTTTCATTGTTCTCTTTGATTACAGAAACAAAAAGGTGAATTCTCTGTCTCTAATCTCATCTCACTTTTATTCTTTTATCCTTAAGGCAATAGTGCACATGTCTTTTAAGTTTGTGCATTGGGGCAGAACTTTGCTCTGCACAACGCAGAGCTGAGAACTGTAAACGTGCGACCGTGTAGAGACAGAAATGACATGACACTGTGTGAATTAAGTAAATAACATGGCTCAGAGGGGAGGGGCTTAGAAATCTTTTACAGAGCATTATTTTCAAATACACGTTATTGTCCTCGCTGCTTTAACACTGTAAACTTCCCTGTTGTTGTATTTCAAAGGTTTAAACCTTTTTTTTAAACCTCGGTCTGAAAAATGCTATAAATGTACCAGATTGGCTGAACGCAGGTTTGCATGTATGTGTTAAAGCTCACGTCTTTTGAGTGTGTGCATTGGGGCAGAACTTCACCTAAGAATTGTAAACGTGTGAACATGTAGAGACAGAAATGGATATTTTGGCCTGTGACACTTCAAACCTCTTAAAAAGCCTGATTCAGATTTTGTGACGTACAGAGAGAAACGTCTGTGTTTACAGAGTAAATAAAGGATCTTCCTGCCTCCTCCTCATTGGTTGCCCCCCCCTGTTTGACCCCAGCCTCTCGCCTTTTGACCCCTACAGTCACCACGATGGCACAAAGTCACCGGGCAGTTCAACGAGACCTGAATGTTTGCTGACTGTCTTTAACTGCTGCAGCGTCAGTGCCACAGCTTCACGTGCTTTAATCAGATTAATCAGATTTAATCGTTTAATCGAAGCAGCTGAAAGCTCGTGCTTTAAAAATAAAAACCTACAAAGAGTCTGAAACATTCAGATTTCCATTGAAGCTGCTTCTCCTCTTGCCAAAGTGGCTGGTTTGTTCATTGCAAAGGCTCACAAACAGGGCACGTTAAAGAGATGCAAACCTTTAGGAACAATAAAGAAAAGAAGACAACGGAAATAACGGAACAGAAAAAAAAAACAACCAAATCATAAATAATAAAGGCATTGCAAAAAGAGTCCAGAGTTAGAGCAGACATGGTAAATCAAAAACATTCACAAAGTAAAGACACAGATAGAGCTATCCAGAGAGGGATTAGTAACAGGTAAGTAGAAAAAACAGGTCAAAACAAAGTCAGCAAAGTCAGAAAATCATAAAAGCCTACAAAAAAAAAGAAAAAGAAAAGAAATAAAGAACAGAATTTCAAAGGAAGAAAGCATACCATCAGTTTTGTCAACTTACATCAACAAATTGCCCGCATGATTTTGGCAGGAAGAAAAAAAATTTACAAAAGAAAGTTGTGTAAGAATGCCTTTGGACAAGTTAGGTTATTTCTTTTTTTCAGCAGTTTCTGATTCAGTAGAGTATATTTCTCTTTTTTTAGACAGGATGGTACAGGGAGGCAACAACACATACATCCACACATCATGACATGAAAATAATCTTCACCATTCTGTTCAGGACTTCTTTTTTTTCTAATCTTTTAAATCTGCTTTTATTAAAAAAGAAAACGCTTTATTTATACTTCTTGCTTCGATAGATAAGTCTCTCCATAAATATCTACAGCCGGATCAGGTGACCACTCTTCTTCTTTTTTTTCTATTTTTGCTGGACTTTAGCTGGGTAATGAACAAATGGATGACTGTACATTTCTTATAATCTTAAAGGGTTTGGGGGGGGTGTGAGACGGGGGTGGGACCTATGAACATACTAGGAAGGAAATGACATAGATGGGGGTGAACGTGTACATCAGTTGCCATGTCCATGTAAAGGCGGCACGAAGCGGTCGGGCGGCATTAGAGCTTTTGGCTGTAAGGAAGGGATGGGGATATACAAACAATGAGCATAAACATGCCCATCTACAGAAGAGAACAGCACTCTCAACACTGACAGTTTACAAACCCTAAGCTGCAACTTCTCAGCCATGCACAGAAATACCAAATCATTGACTCATTCCTGGCTCTAATCCAATCAGAGAAAACTATCAGTTATTACAGGAAGATATGAGAGATCAGCAGAGAAACACTTTGGAACAGTTGGCACAGAAAAAGGGTTTTATTTTGGAGGAGGCTTCGCTTTTTTCTCTATGAGCAAACACACTACTTCCTGTTTCACTTTTTGTTTTACTTTTCAAACCCAATCTGCCGAATAATCTGACCCTGATGAGATTAAAAAAGTCATAGAGAAAAGAGGAAGTTTCTTCTAATTAGGGTCATAAATCATTTCAACATTTGCAGTAGTGATTCTTATGGAAGCCCATTTCTGCCAGTTAGAAAAATCTAAATCAAAACTTGGCTTCAATGAAAACTTTTTTAGCCCATATTAAGTCAAAAAGTCAAAATTATGAGGAAAAAATGTCAAATTGGACATTAAACAGTCAACAACGTAAAGTAAAAGTCAAACATTTTGAGTTGGAAAGTCAAAACAAAAGGTGAAAAAGTGAAAAATCTGCAAAAAAAGGTCAAATTTAAAGAGATAAAACGTCTAAATTATGAGGAAAATGTGAAATTGGAGATATGATAGTCAACATTTTGAAATAAAAAAAGTCAAAACTAAGAGATAAAAAAGGAAAAATCTGTAAATAAAAAGTCAAAATTTATGATAAAAGTCAGAATTTGGAAATTAAAGTTGAATTTAGGAGAAAAAAAGTCAATTTAAAGAGAAAAAAGTCTAAATTATGAGGAAAATGTGAAATTGGAGATATGATAGTCAACATTTTGAAATAAAAAAAGTCAAAACTAAGAGATAAAAAAGGAAAATCTGTAAATGAAAAGTCAAAATTTAAGATAAGGTCAAACATTGAATTAGTTGAAAAAAAATACAGGAAAAAGTCAAAATTATGAGGAAAAAATGTAAATTTGAACATAGAACAGTCAAGAACTTAACGTAAAAAGTCAAAAACTTTGAGTTGGAAAGTCAAAACAAAAGGTGAAAAAGCAAAAGATTTGCAAATAAAAAGTCAAAATTTATGACAAAAGTAGGAATTAGGAAATTAAAGTTGAATTTAGGAGAAAAAAAGTCAAAATTAAAGAGATAAAAAGTCTAAATTATGAGGAAAATGTGAAAATTGGAGATATGATAGTCAACATTTTGAAATAAATAAAGTCAAAATCTTGTGATAAAAAGTCAAAACTAAAAGATAAAAAAGGAAAAATCTGTAAATGAAAAGTCAAAATTCTAAGATAAGGTCAAACATTGAATTAGTAAAAAAAAAATACTGGAAAAAAGTCAAAGTCTGAAATAAAAGTGAGAATTTGGAAATAAAAAGTTAGAACTTAAAATGAACAATTAAAGTTTGACATACAAGTCCAGACTGTAAGATAAAGTTTAATATTGAAATAAAAAAAAACAAAGTTCAGAGATTAAAAAGTCAAAGTTTTGAGATACAAAGTCAAAATTTTTAGTGTTGTAGCCAAAATTATGCAATTAAAAGTTGAAATTTTAAGGTAAAAATTGTAGATTTTTTCAACTTTTTATCTCAAATTTTGACTTAATATGGGCAAAAAAAATCTCAACAAAACAATTTTTCACTTCTATTTTTTTAACTTGCGGAAATGGGCTTCTATACATTCTTATCTAATTATCATATATTTAAAATTTGAACATTTTCATAAAAGAAACAGAGACAAACATATATGTGTTTTTACATATATGTACAAAAAAGAGAAAATAAAAAACAGATCGGCAAGCAAGAAAGAAAGGCGATAAATTTATGAGACTGTCAAAGATGAACAACCAGAAAGCACAGAGAGAGAGGGGGGACAGCTCCGTCACCACCGTCAGCTCACTAATAATAAACAACACTTTATTATTAGTCACTTCACTACATTTCTCTTGTTGTTGTTAGTAATTAAAGACAGGACAGAGCGTGCAGTCTGGATGTACGTCAGAGAGAAACAGCTCAATCAGAGAAACACTCTTTTGGATCTGATCCACTTCACTGTGGGTTCACTTCAGCATGCTGCAGTAAGTTGCATTTAGGGAGAGTAAGATACAGTAACAGTTACAGCAAGCCATGGGACAGGGGGGGGGGGCAGGGGTCAGGGGTCAGCAGGGGGGGGGCACTGTCAGCAAAGGGCTGTGGGCAAAGGGAACAGGTGCATCATGGGAGATTTATAACCAGCAGTGTGTGGCGTTTAGACCAACAGCTTTCTCAACCCCCACCAGGGTCAGGAGATGATTTCAGGGGGGGGTCACCAAATCATTCTGGGAAATTCTAACTCATATTAAATTACAAAAACGTCAGTCAGGTTTGTTTTAGTCTTTTTTCTCATTCAATATTTTTCCAAATTTAATCGAATCGAGGTTTTTAATATTTTCACTGAAAAACTGATCAAGTGTTTTTGTCTGGTAACACTTTAGATTAGGGAACATATTCATTAATTTATGGTCAATAAGTAATAATTAGGAGTTAATAAATGGAAAAGTCTGAATTCATGATGCAATAAAGGTAGAATAAGGGGTTAATGCTTAATAAATAATAATTAGGGGCTAGTGAGCTGCTTATACGCATGTTAATAAGCACATAGTTAATAGTGAATATGTTCCCTAATCTAAAGTGTCACCAATTGTCTTTTTATTCTTAGTATGAGCCACATTCAGCTGACCAGTCCAGAAAAATGTCTCATTTCAAGTTTATTCAAAGACAAAAATGAGGCCTGAATTGTTTGGAACAAGTCAGTAAAAGTTTCTTCTTTTAAAACATTTTCACATCTGAAGAAACTTGAGGAGCGACTTGTTCCAGAAGATTCAGGCCTCGTTTGTGTCTGAAGAATAATTTCAATCAACACATTTTCCTGGACTGATCAGCTGAATGTGGCTCATGTCAAGAATAAAAAGACATTTTTTACTTAAAATCAGACACAAACACTTGGTCAGATTTTAGTTTTTGCAGCGTGAGCGAACGTGAACTGAACGTTTCTGACATCGAGCCCTAAAAATTATTTTTCATGTTCAGAAACATAAACGTTCAAAATGAAGCACGAGCTGTTTTCGTCTCCTCTGATTCATGAAGGTTTGAATTATTCTGTGATTAATGATTAATGTTTGTTGTTTCCTTTAATTAGAAATAAATAAATAAATAAATCAGCCCTGAGGGTCTCAGTGTTACATCAGGGGTCAAAGGTTGAGAACAGCTGCTTTAATTAATCAAGAAGAAGAAGAAGCTCAGAGAGAATTAACGAGCTGCTTTAGTCTGAAAACACCAACAGCCTCAGTCTGACAGAGAAAGTTCCACAAGAGCCAGCAGGACGTTAGGACGCCGCGTTAGGACGCCGCGTTAGGACGCCGCGTTTGGACGCCATGTTAGGACGCCGCGTTAGGACGCCACGTTAGGACGCCACGTTAGGACGCCGCGTTAGGACGCCGCGTTAGGACGCCACGTTAGGACGCCGTGTTAGGACGCCACGTTAGGACGCCACGTTAGGACGCCACATTAGGACGCCGCGTTAGGACGCCACGTTAGGACGCCACGTTAGGACGCCGCGTTAGGACGCCACGTTAGGACGCCACATTAGGACGCCGCGTTAGGACGCCGCGCTAGGACGCCACGTTCAGGACGTGGAGTTCAGGACGCCGAGTTCAGGACGGCGCTCTGGAGGGTTAACAGAGGGTTAACGGAGGTTTGACGGTGGCCTGAGAGGGACATTTGTCTCCAGGCCTGAGTTTGTCCCTGACTGACACAGATCTGTGGTCGTTTCTCTCTCACGTTTGTTTTTGAAGCAGAGAAAATCCTGAGTCTGTCGGCGCCGGCGTTGTTCTTTGAAGGTTTAACGGTTTAATATTCTGAGCGGCGCCCTGTAATTCCACTTCCTGTTGACAAACAGAGCAGAGTGAGTGATTTCATCAGTGTTGACTCTGTTTGTCTGAGCCGTGTTTGAATCTTTTCACTTCCTTCTTGGCGACGGCTCCACGTTACTGTTAACTCAGCGCTGAATCAACACGCCGCCTGGATGAGCGGCGGCGTTGGCGGTGGCAGCTACGGGTCCCCGGTGGAGTCAGTGCAGAGGACCTTGATGTTTTGTAAACACTTTAATCCGGTGTAAGCTCTCGCTCAAACGCTGCTCATCTTGCTGCGTTTGTGAGGCGCAGAAACAACATTCAGCTGTTTAATGGTTTGTTTAAGCCGAGCGTTTGTTTCCCGCGCTCGCAAACATGGAGGAGGCTTTAACTCTGAGCCCGACGGCGCCTGAATCATCATCATCACTGGACTCTGACAGACACAAGAGTCTGAACCTCAGAGTAACCACGGTGATCGTTTTCTAAAACACATTCAAATTCTTCATCTGAAACATTTGGATTTTTCTCATTATTTTGACTTTTTATCCCAAAATTTAAACTTTATCTCCCATTTATGTTTTTCAAACTCACAATTTTCACAGTTTATCTTGAAATTTTGAATTTATTTTTTTAAACAGTTCTGACTTTAGATCTCAAAACATTTTACACTTTTGATATCACACAGTTCTGACTTTTATTTCATAATTTCTACTTTTAATCTCAAAGTATTGACTGATCTCAAAATTTCATTTTTTTCTCATCATTTTGACTTTTTGTCCCCAAATTTTGAATTTTCATCTGCAATTTTTAGCTTTTTATATCATAATTTTGACTTTTAATCTTCACATTTTGACTTTTAATCTTCAAATTTCAACTTTTTATCCCAAAATTTAAACTTTATCTCCCATTTTTGTTTTTCAAACTCACAAGTTTCACAGTTTATCTTGAAATTTTGAATTTATTTTTTTAACCGTCCTGACTTCTAATTGCAAAAATGTGACTGTATCTTGTACGTTTGGATTTATTACCTTACAGATTTGACTTTTTCTCATAATTTTTATTTTTTATTCAAAACACGCTAACTTTCATTTCAAGGCCTGATCTCAAAGTTTCAACTTTTCTCTGATCATTTTGACATTTTAGCCTCTAATTTTGAATTTTATATCACAATTTTGACTTTATATCTTCAAATTTGGACTTTTTCATCTCATCATTTTGACTTTTAATTTCATTTTTGTCTCATATTTTTATCTTTATCTTGTAGTTTTGTATATATATGTGTATATGTATGTATGTATATGGAGGTGTATATGGTTATTAACCACAGAGAGAGATAGAGATAAAAGTTTGGCCAAGTTATTAATAAAAACTGGAGAAGGGGAAATTAATAAGTTTTTCTTCCTTCCACTTCTTTTTGAAAATGTAAAAGAAAGTAATCAAGTGATTTAAAGTTTGTTTTGTCTTGTTTTGCGTTAATTGCAAAGACTTTTTTCCTTTCTTTTTTAATTTATTATTATTATTTTTTGTTGCTTCTTCTTCTGATTCAACACGAAATTGCAAAGTTTCTCTGTTTTAACTCTGTTTGCTTCGTGTAATTCTTCTACATTTTTCAAAATAAACATTTTGACTCATTCATAGTTTTGACTTTTTATATTAAATGTTAGACCCTAACTCACAATTTTAACTTTTTAACTTTTTCTCAAACTTTAAACTCTTCTCTCGTAGTTTTGTCTTTTTACCTTAAAATTTCAACTTTATCTCAAAGTTTTGACTTTTTATTGTCCAAAAAAAGGGAAAATCTCAACAAAGCCAGGTTTTATTTTTTGTTGTTGTAACTTTCTGAAATGGGCTCCCATCATTCCTCACACATGCTTCAATAAAAGGGAAAATATAAAAGTATTTCTCTTGTGCAGAAATATAAAAACTGCCTGAAAATCTTGTTTAAAGTGTCGTTTATATGTTGAGTCAGTGTTTAAATGTCGACACGTTTTAAAAACAGAGTTTCATGTTTTCATCTCAACATGTTGAGTTCAGGTTGGTGAATAATCAGAATAATGTCTCAGAGCAGCTTTGATTTATTATAAACATCAATGAGAACAAACTGAGAAAAGCACAACAACATTTGGTGAATTTTATAAAACCAAAAGTTAAAAACCAAGAAGGAGAAACAGGTTCGTGAAAAAGTTCAGGTTTGGTCACTTTAGATAAAAACTGTCTGAGTGGATCAGCTTCATCTCTGAGACAAACAGGAAAATTAAAGGTGATTATCTGAACATCGTGACTCTGTTTTTCTGTTTTTTTTGTGTTTTATTTTCAGAGCGGGCTGAAGTGACTGAAGTGTTTCCTCTAAACGTCCGATCGTCTGAATCAGCAGACGCAGAAATCTGCAGCTGCACTTTCTCTCTCTCTCTCTCTTCGCTCCGTTTCCTCTTTTCTCCTGCGGCCTGATCCCCGTGTCCATCCGCCGTTTGCTGAGATGAATCCCAGCGGCGTCGGGGATTTGACGACGCTTCGCCATAAAAGAGGAAATCTGGCGCAGCGGCGAGCGACCACGGCTGAACTGAGCGGATGAGATTTAGACGCAGCAAATGTTTGAGTCAGTGGTTTGGGCCTGAAATCCCATTGTTGCTGCTGGTTGTTGACAGAGACCTGCTGCAGCAACTTCATTCACAGCCACAGGTAGGAGCTGATTACCTGAGCGCCGCCAAACACAGACACTTACAGCACACGCCACCGCCGCCGCCGCCAACGGGGATTAGATCAACGCCAGGATGAAAAGCTGAACTTTCTGGAAACATCAGTAAAACGCTGAGTACTTTACCCTGTTATTAAATCATCTTATCTGTCCTGAGCAGACCCTTAACGTGTGTGTGTGTGTGTGTGTGTGTGTGTGTGTGTGTGTGTGTGTGTGTTTCTCTCTGATGGACGTTTCGTTCACGCCCTCAGAGTCAAACACGTTTAAAGCTGCAGGACTTTCCTGCGGCTGAAGCAGGAGGATGTCCTGAGGCCGCGGCGCATGGCGGACAGCTCTTAATCCGTCATCATGAGGCCGGGCGCGGTCTGGCGTGGTAAATTGGCGTCTCCAGCAGGCGTGGCGACTCGCCCCTGTCAGCCGCTCCATTTGCTGAACAGCCATTAGGCCGCACCTCTGCACTCGCGGACACGTGTCAGCTGAATAACCTTTAAACTGATCTGAGACCCGCGCCGAAGTGACAGCCGCCCGACGGGGCCTGACGGAAGTGGCGGCGGACGCCACGAGGAAACGCAGTGATTCATTTCTATCATACTTCATTCTGAGGCCCCAACGTGTCGCAGCTCTTCACGCCGCGCGCTCGCAGCAGCACATCCACTCGTGTCCGCAGACTCTGCTGAGACGTGTGTAAACGCTACATCTGCTCCTCCACTTCATCAGAGGCTGAGAGGGTAATGGTGCATGCTGCTGCATTTATGGCCCATTTATTAAACACACAATCATTTTTACGAGCTGTTTGACTGGCACTTAGAGGGCAACACTCGGCCTGTTTGCAGAGATTTGTAGGAGGATAAATCAGAGCTGCTCATTTATTCCAGCAGAGTGATGCAACAACAACCTGTTTCTGTTCCTGAGAAACTGGAGCAAGTTTGACTCCAGAAACGACCACGAGGGGAAAACATCTGTTCAATCAGCTTATAAGTTTCTGTTTCCATCAGTCACCAGGATCCAAAATATGAAACATTAAAGTGAACCCGACTGTCAGGACTAACAGGCTAACGGTTTCTATCCTTCAGCCATTGTTTTACTGCAGCAATGCATTCTGGGTTGATGATGTAGATTGGTTGCTTGGTGCCGAGCATCTGGATTTGTCCGTTTCCTCACTACTAGTCGCCATAAGTCACGAGGTTTGAGGAGGGAAAAAAACATAATAATGCCACATGTGGCTGCTTTTGGGTGCACTTTTCAGTCCAAAGGAAACAAGGAGACTGATGTTAGTCTGCACAGCTTCCCAAAAGACAAGAAAAGAAGGAAGTTGTGGGAAATGGCTTGTGGGCGTAAACAACTTCCCATGGAGCCGCGGCTATGTTCTGGCCACTTCTCCCCAGAAGCATTTGCTGCATTTAGCCGGCCCATGCTGATGAAAGAGCTGACAGGTGTGGGTCATTATAAACGGAGACTAAAGCCAAATGCTGTGCCGACTATTTTCCAACACAAACCCACAAAACTTCCTCTGGAAACCACTGAAGTCCGCTCCAGGACTTATATGATCCTGTATGAGATCCAGCCCGGTGCAACCATATGACGTCACTACCCAGACGTTATTGCGGCGTAAACAACAAAGGCGGCCTACAGGTGAAAATATTTTTCAAATTTTAAACAAACTAAGACATTTAGAGAGATTTTATTATGGTTCTTATGTAGCTGGTAAAAACACTGATCATTTAATGACGTTCTGGCAGCCAGGGGAACTTTTAAAGCCAAGATTTAAAAAAAGGTGAATTTGGCGAAATGATAAAATTGAGTCAGTTTGGTTTAAAAGTTCAGAAAAAAGTTACTGTAAAGTTTCTGTTGTGTTTGGTTTTGAATATAAAATAATGTCTAGAATTATTGAGCTGTTTGTGTTTGACGTTACCATGAGAACAATTTTAGGGTGAAACCAAAAGTTTCGTTACGTTTCAGTCGATTTAAGACTTTTGAAAACTCTAGAGTGGAATTTTTCTGAGACGCTGTTTCCACTGTTTCTGTTTAAACAACAAACCTGAACCATCGACTTTGTGCGAGCGTATTAAACCTGTGAAGTGCCACGAACAAACTGAAAAGCAACAATAACAGACCTGACGTTTCATTCTTGAATCTACGGCTCTGAGCTCTGATCCTGACGACTCTGCTTTTACAACACAGAGAAAAACAAACTCATTTTAAAGAGAAACAACAAAGATTTGTGTAGTTGGTGTTTGGGCCTCAGTGCTGCAGAAAGATGCTGCAGAAAGATGCTGCAGAAAGATGCTCTTTCTGCTCAGAAATATTCAATCTTTTTGTGGCTGTGGTCTAAACGAAGCTCCTGGTCTGTGTGAACACGTTGAGACTGATCTGGTTTGATTTAAAAATCATTTCTTTACCTCTGCTCTGGTTTTTCTCTTAAAGGATTTCAGAGACTTCAAAGCACAGAAACCAAACACTGTGATTAAGTCTCCAATTTATCAGAATCATTTGCATCAATTACTAAAACACAATCAGACATTAATCAGGAAATTGCTCTGATTCCACGGTAACAGGAGCTGCAGCGCGTTTAATCACTTAATCACCGTGAAATGAAATCATAAATTAGCTTATTTGCTTCTCTCTGATTGGACGAGGCTCTTTATTTATTGGTGGTTTTCACGCTGCAGATCTAACCGGCTGCTGAACTTTTAAACACGACGCTGAAACCGAGAAACTGAGCGATGAACTTCGATCATGTGACCAAACGTTTTTCACAAACATGTTTCTCCTTCCTGACGGTTCAATTATGTCCAGGTTTGATTCAATTATTAGTTTGTTCTCATTGATATTTGTAATAAATCAAAGCTGCTCTGAGTTACTGACATTATTCTGATTATTCACCAACCTGAACTCAAGATGTTGAGATAAAAACATGAAACTCTGTTTGTAAAACTGCACTCACAGGCAGAAAACGCTGAAGTGAAAATGCACTTTTACAGACAAACAACTGTAAAACTGAACCAAACGTGTCAACATTTAAACACTGACTCAACATAAATTACACTTCAAATACCATTTTCAACCATTTTTCATCTTTTTGCACAGGAGAAACATGAAACATTTCCTTTATTCAAGCGTGTGATGGAACATTACCGTGGAAACCCATTTGTGAGAGTTAAAAAAAAGAAATATGAAAACTCAACATGTCGAGAAAAAGTCAAAACTTTTAGTACAAGTCAATATTTTGAAATATAATTCTTAAGTTTTTGAGATGAGGAGTCAAAACTGTAAAATGATAATGTCAAATTATAAATAAAACATCACAAAAAGTCAAAGTTCTGTGAAAAAAGATAAAAAATTCAAGAAAATTAAAATGAAAATAAGAAAAATAAACAGAATATGGGAATTAAAGAACAATATTTCCAAATAAAACAGTCAAAACTTCAAAGTAACAGTCAAATTTCTTATTTAAAAAGTCAAAACTGTGAAGTTAACAGTCAAAATTATGGTGAAAATAACAAACTTTTGGGAAAAAGAGTGAAAATTATCAGATAAAAAGTCCAAATTCAGAGAAAGGAGAAACTGTCAGATAAAGTCAACAGTTTTAGATAAGTTTGAGTTTTTGGATAAAAGTAAAATATTCTGGAGGAAAAGTTGGAATTTTGAAGTTTTATCTAAAATTTTGACTCAATATTGGCAAAAAGAAAAGAAAACAACAAAAACAGTTTTTCATTTTAATATTTGGAACCGTCAGAAATGTTTTTCTTCATTTCATTTATGTTTCCATGATTTAAAATGTTCCTTCAAACAGTAAAAATGTTTAAATTAAAAGTTTTGAAGCTTCTTGGTCTTTGAGGATCTGAGTGTTTAGGGTGGGGGGTCGTCTTTACGGGGGGGTACTCTCAGTTGCGCTCCTTGTGGCGCTCTTGNTTCACACACAACTTTCTTGAGACAGAATGGGGTTGCCTGCACAAGGCCAAAAAAAGGATGATGGCAAGAAAAGATTTTGTTGCCGTTCATTTCCCTACGTCGTATCGAAGGATGTTTGAGGAGGGGGGGGGGGTCTGTCGAAGCCTCATGGCACAAATCATAAACATGATGATGATGATGATGATGATGAAGAGGAGGAGGAGAACTTTGAATTTTCCAACCACCAAAAGTTCATGCGGCACAAGATGAGGCAAAAACGGGAGGAGAGGCTCTGTCCTTGCTTGGATGGACGACGATGAGGAGGAGGAGGAGGAGGAGGAGGAGGAGGAGGAACACCAAAAAGAAACCAAACAAACCCAAAAGGAAAAAGCCCTCAACCACCACAAAAGCAAGAAAAGTAAAAAGCAAACCCACGCTCCACCCCCACCCCCCCCAGCAAAACGTCTGACCCAGCTGAGTCCAAACATGATGTTCACATGTGCATCAACGCAGGAAAGAAAAGCAACAGAAAAGAAAATGTCACCATGTCATGCAACTGTTCAAACGACAGGAAGCGGGGGCGGGAATGAGGAGATGAATTTCTGTGTCCACACGGTGAAATGTGCGGTGTGTGATGAGTGTGTGATGAGTGTGTATGAGTACGTCTGCTGCCACTGTACGAGGGGAGGGTACCAGCGTCAGGAAAAACTGCACTTTGAGAACACTTGGGTTTGAGGCTTTAAAAGTCCTGAAGGAGCTGGAAATAAACCAAACATGAAACACACGAAATATTCTGCTTCGTTCCAATTATCTGTGACTCCAGAAAGAAACTCAGATAAAGACCTGAAACACTGAGGTAGAAATATCTGTTCACATCACCAAGCTTTAAGCTGGAAAACGTAAATGTGATTATAATTTAAACCAAACAAACTCTGATCAGAGTAAACGAGCTCCTTTCACCGACTGAAACGGTAAAAAGTAGAAATCTTGATCAGGGGAGAGTGGGAGCAGCCACACTGCAAAAAACTGAAATCTAAGAAAACTTTTCTCTTATTTTTGGTCAGAATTGTCTTTTTAATGTTAGTTAAACTTTAAACTTTTCTCTTACACTTCTCTGAACTTCCTGTCTGATTGTGGAATAGTTAATTATTGAGCCACAAGAAACTTTTTGAACCTTTCTGTTGTCTTTGGGTCAACTCCACCTGATTGCAAAGTTATTTCATTACTACTTTGGTTTTTTTTCATAGAATTGAAAATTACACGGTGGTTCCCTGCCAAGTTATTGCCATGTAAAACTAATCATGCTATTTTTTGTTAAATATTACACATTTGATGAAAATGTAAAGCATCTTTCTGCCCTTAAAAGAATAAATTAATGATTTTGAACAATGTTTTTCCTACACTTTCACATAAACCTGTATATCTGTGATAAAAAAAGAAGTATACTCTTATGTAAATAACAAACCTTAAATGGAAAAAGGACTCGTTAAATATCTGTGAATATTTTGGAACCATCAAAAAAATGGAGAAAATCTTTCAACTTGTATTTTATAAATTAGTCAGACCAGACGGTGCATAGAAAATCTGCAGCCAATAGGAGGTTAAGAGGTTATATTTTCATCTATTTTTTATCATAGATGCATTGTTAACATTTCCACTGACAGGAAACATCATTAAATACAGTTTTTGTTTTATTTCAGTCACTGTCTGTTTCCTGGAGGACAGCAGAAGTTTACCCCACTCTCCCCTAAAGTTTTCTCTGAAAACAAAAGGAGCCAATAATTTCAGTTCAGGTTCATTATAAAGAGTAAAGGTAAACATACACTCGCTGCTAAGTCAGTCAATATTTAGCTCAATTAACACGGCGTCATGTGACGGTTATGATGGTGTTAAAAAGAGTCTGTGCAGGACATGATGTCACCAGGACCGAGGGAGGAAACGCTGCAAAAAACTGAGACTAATTCAAGAACTAAGACTAAACCAGATTCAACTAAAACTCTAAAACAAACTCAGACTGATCCTGGTTTAATCTGAAACTGTTTAACAAACTCAGACTGATCCTGGTTTAATCTAAAACTCTAAAACAAACTCAGACTGATCCTGGTTTAATCTAAAACTATAAAACAAACTCAGACTGATCCTGGTTTAATCTAAAACTGTTTAACAAACTCAGACTGATCCTGGTTTAATCTGAAACTCTAAAACAAACTCAGACTGATCCTGGTTTAATCTAAAACTCTAAAACAAACTCAGACTGATCCTGGTTTAATCTAAAACTATAAAACAAACTCAGACTGATCCTGGTTTAATCTGAAACTCTAAAATTGTGACTGACAGCTCCTCGTTGAAAAGTCTCCAAACCCAAGTTCCCTCAAAATAACCAGGACTTTAAAATCTACGCTTTGACTCCAGCTCTGCTTTTTCTTCCAAACTCCATCCTCTCAGTGTCTGATCACTTTGATATGATCTCAAAGTGATACCTGTGTTTGTGTGAGTGTGTGTGTGTGTGTGTGTGTGTGTGTGTGTGTGTGTGTGTGTGTGTGTGTGTAAAGGGAGGAGGGAAAAGAGACGATGCGCACAGAAATTCGAGGATATCTGTTCTCTATCAGAATGTTTCAGGTAAGGCAAGCCTCCGACGAGGGAAACAGAGGTACAAACAAGAGAAGAAGAAGAAGGAGGAAGAGGCTCTGTTGCAGTTAGTCTGCTACATATCACAGTATCTATGCTGAAAGCATCTTTGTTCTCGAAAGAATCTCAAAATGTATCCTCTGTCAAGAGAGACGCACACACACGCACAGCAAGAGGAAATCAACCAGGTACAGGACAGATACATTTTGAAGCATCAGTTCGGGCGACATGGGGCTTGATACTAATTTCGTACTTTGTTGAGTAAAGTTTTGCTCTCCACTGAATGCTGAGAGAACAAAATTAGTATCAACGCTCGCTCATGTCTGCAGCCTGTGGCCCCATCGCTAAGTGTAACTTGTTTTTCTGAGAGGAAA
>RPOG01001958.1:20612-32971 GCA_008086565.1 Thalassoma bifasciatum
CCCCCCCCCCCCCTCACTCTAGAGTATATTTCTCTGCATATATTTCTGTATATATTTCTCTGAGGCCTGTTTTTGAAGTTACACTTGAAGCTCCCATGGGACATGATGCTAAGAGGAGACGCTCCTCGGTAGCAAATCAAAGAAAAGAGAAGGAGAAAAAGGTTCAGAGCAAGCACAACTCGACACACCCATCCCACCTGCGTGTCCCGAGTCGCACTCTTCCAGGTCCTCGTCGTCGCTGGAGCACTCGGCCGACGAAACGATGTCGTCCGTGGTCTGAGGAGAAAAAGAGAGAGAGACACAAAACAACAACAACGTGTCAATAAAACAAAAACCCTGAAACTGAAGCAACATATACGTCAAACTAAGTGCAAATATGTTCTGAACTGACTGACCCAAAAAAAAGCCTCCACCTGAGCTCAACACAACAAACAGCTTCTATTGGACGATTGGGAGGGGGCTGCACTTCCTTTCAGGAAATGCAGGATGCTGAAATGCTGAGCCACATATTTATAAAGCAGTTTTCAGACAATGAATGAAGCACAAAATACTTTCAGTCCTATTTTATCAAAAACATGCAGCAGGAACTTTTCTGACGCCTCCTGCTTTAAAACCCCAAAAGTCAGAAGATGCTCAGCATTTCATCAGAATTACTTTAAACAAGTTATTTAAGTCCAGATGATGAAATAAGTAACTTCTCATTTCTTGGCATCGAGCAGAGAAAACACGGAAGGACATCGACGCAGAAACGACTCAAACTGGGTCAAGAAATGTTCAACGCTTTGTTAGAAACTGGAAGGTTAGAAAATGGTCAGCATGAGTAAGATGATCCTGATAAATCCCAGATTTGTGTTTCAGACGTTAGTTTACAGAGTTTGTGTGATCAGTGAGTGAAGCCTGGTGTCTGAACTTTGCAGTTTAACTCTTTAAAAACAGAAAAACCACAGTAAAATTAAAGTAATTAACCATGAAATTAGGCTTTTTTTGTCCTCCGTCAGCAGAGTGAGTCCTCAGCTCAACCCCCCCACAGCCATTCAAGGATATCTGAGCGCGTGCAGCCTCCCTGCCCGTCCTTCGGCGTCCATCCGTCAGCGAGAGCCAATCATATTTCACCGTGTTTATCATTCTTCACTTTATGTGCTCTCCACCTCCGCAGATAATTGTTTTCCTTCACCCTCCGCACTCTGCCTCCCATTATTTATCGCCCCCCCCCCCTCCTCCCTCGTCCACAATCAATGGCCCCACCGAGCCCTCGCGGATCAACGCTGTCCCGCCGCCTGATTTGTGCGAGCGGGCGGCGAGCGAGGGAGGGACGGTGCGAGCTCACGCCCTGGACCTGGGATGGATTATCTGCACCTTCCAGTTCCCACAATTCTGATTTATCAACCCCCCCGTCCCGCCCCTTCTCTTTTCGGGTCGACCCGTGGAGGACAGAGGGAGGGGGGGTTGTATTTCAGCGGCGGCGAGCGCCGGGCAGCAGGCGTTTATTAGAATGAATCAGCGCGGCGATAAAATAAACCCTGTCAGCGAGCAGGGTTATGAAATCAGAGTGCTGATTGAGTTTTCCAGTCCTGGCCCGGGGTGTGGGGCTCTAAATATCATCCAGTTTGACAGACTAATGAAACGCGCCCCCACGCTCGCCGCCGCCACCGCCACTGCTGCTTTCAACAGGCGAGAGCTGCAGAACGCCACCTACCTCCTCCTCCTCCTCCGTACGCTCACACATGAATGTTCAACAGCACTTCCACCAAAGCTGAGAGAGAGAAACTGAATCTGTCAAAGCTTTTTCCAGCGTGAGCCGTGATTATTCAGGAGAGTCGGTTTGATAATGTGTTAACGCTTTACTCTCCAACACACTCTGAGGTTTACACAAAACTGTGTTCACAGCTAAAACTGAAGAGAAACAGGGTCAAAGTTCATCAGTGACACTTTATTAAAAAGATTAAAGTCTCTGATTTAAGTAAATGTCATGTTTTTATTCGTGGCTAAAGTCCACATCAGGATAAATGCAGCTGAAACAGGTTTTCTCTTCGTCTTTTATAACCATTTTTGAAACTCATTAACTTCAAGATGCTTCATTTCAGACATCAAACATCCACCACATCACTTCTACACCTTCTCATCTACATCTGGGTGAAATTTGAGCTTTTTAGGTAAAACTTTGTAGGAGTTAGAGAGTTTTTAGTCTCGGGTGACCAAACACCAGGCAGACTCCATGCAAACAAAACCAGCTCCATCAGTGCTCAGTGTCCTCTTTTTAGTCAACTTTGCTCTCTTTGTTAAAAGGTTCAACAAAATCATGAACTTGTAGTTCACAGTCACAGATTGTACATCTTCAGTTGCTTTCATGAACCTGAAATCAGTCTCTCCAATGATCTAAATGGCTACAGCTGCTTCCTGTGAAGTGTAAGGTGATTGGTTACTGTAGGAGTGAGTGACAGGCCTGTTAGCCAATAAACGACCCTCTAATAGAGCTATTACACAAGACCAGTCAAGCAGGGAGCACTTGTTGTCTATCACAAGCTGTCCTGGGATGAAAACTCAACAGAAAAGGATGGGGTGACTTTAGTCTTGCAGCTAGAACCCTGTTGAAAACAAAGACTTGCAGCTTTGTCAGATTGACATTGAGGAGGAAATGCTCTAAGACTGTGAAGCTGCTGTTATTGATGAGAACGGACACGACAGACAGACAAACAACGGACTTTACAGGAGAAATTTCACCACTTGGAATAATTTGATGAAACTTTTGATATGTTTGAACTCTGGATTCCTCTGGTGGAAAGGAGAGTGAATATTCAGGGTACGGGCGTCAGGATGTGACGTAATGACCCCAAACAGGTAGGACGTCCACGTTGTTGTGATCACTATCAGAGTGATTCTTTCACTAATGAAGAAAACTGAGAAACAAACTCAGAGACTGAAATGAGAAGAATCTAAACTTCCTAACGTTGTTTAACACTCTAAGGTTTTATTTTCTACACTTTGATGACGTCATACGTACGTTGAGCAGGTCGTAGCTGCTGTGGTGGAGAGTAAAGGGTTAATGCCTGTTTGTGCTGTTGTTCATTATGCAGCACATTATGTACTGTACTTCAGCACGAGGAGGCAAAAAGGCGCCGAGGCGGGGAGGAGGGGGGGCTGTACGCTAAATTGCTGTAAAATACGGCCCCTTGGTAAACATGACTATTTATTGAAGCCACATTACGAGCGTAAAAGTCTTGGTTATTGCTGAAAGAGGGTTATTGCTTGTTATTATGATGGCGGGCAGATGTGGGAGGCAGGGACACAGAGAGCCAGATGAAAAAGCAGAGACACTTCAAAGTCTGTTCCAGCAATTTCAGCCCCAGACCATCACACCATAACCCTGCATCAACCCAAAACACTCGCTCTCTCTGAGTCTCTGTGGTAGTCTCTCTCTCTCTCTCTCTCTCTCTGTTCATGCTGCATTTCTCTGCAGACGCTTCCCTCCAGCAGCAGCAGCTCTGAGTAAATATTTTCTCTCTGCAGCAGCTCGTACTCACTGATCTTTACCTGTTTCCAAGGACAGACTCACAGTTGATGCTCTTTTATTAGAATTATTGAAAACCTGCTCTTTTTCAGCTCACGTTCATATTCTGGATACAGCAGCAGATTAATCCACCAACAAACACACGTTACAGCTTTAAGACGCTTTTCAGGACAAAGCTCATCACAGAAATGTCACATGACCTCACCGTAACCACCAGATTAACTCACTTTAACTAAAGAGCAGTTAATCACAGATTAGATTAAATCACAATATTCTTCTGTCAGACAGTGAAATATTTCTTTAACCTTAAATGTGTCAGAACTTATTGTGCTGTAAATGTTTTATTCTCACTGTGACTCAAACTAAAAAACACCTTTCTAAGAGCAACAGTCTTTGCAGTTGTGATTTTTTTGTGATTATTTCTTCTCTGTTTTTAAACAAACTCATAGTAGAACATGAACAGTTTCATTAATTACAGCACAACAACAACAACCCACTACCACTACAACTGGGACTGATTTTTACACATTTTAACACTTTTACCTGCTTTTGGTACTTTTTTAAAAAACCTTTTCACTATTTTCCAGGTTCACTCCCAATTTTCTTGCCAATTTCTGATTTATTTTTCACACTTTTCAATCTTTTTTCCCACTTTTGGACCATTTTGCAAGTCTAATCATGACGGTCTTGCTATTTTTTGTTGACTTCAGCCATTTTTAAAAAAACACTTTTCACAGTTTTTTTGTAATTTCTTTGACTATTTTTTACTACTTTTCTTTTTTTAAAGTTACCTCAGAATTTTTCTTGCTGAGTTTTTGTTCCTCTGTGGCCATTTGAGTCACTTTTTATCCTTTTTTTTGCCACTTTTGGATCTTTTTTGCTATTTATTGAGTATTTCCAGGTTTTATCCAAATTTAGAGCCAATTTTTGTTACTTTTGTGGTAATTTTCACCACCTCAAACTAAGTTTTATTTCTTTGCTGTTTTTTCCTCTTTTCTCCACTTGTATAGTTTCTTTTGTAAAGGTAGTTTTTAACAGTTTGTCTCTTTGGTTGAGTAACTCTGGTGTAGAACAGAAAACATCTGCTGTAAAAACTGAAGCTGATATTTTGACACATTTCAGGTTAAAGAAATATTTCACTGTCTGACATTAGAATATTACAGCAGGACATAATGTGATTTAATCTAATTTGAGATTAATTGTCAAGCCCTAATTAATCTCACTTTATTTTCTGAATAACACCTGCATGAACATGAACATGTGAAAGCTGCACACACACACACACACACACACACACAGATGTAAAGATGTCTCGTTCATTTTTCAGCAGCTCAGTAATGAACATGTAGTTTGTCTCATTCCTTATGCAGAGAGAAAATAAAATCAGCTTAATAAAGCATGAAACTCTGTAATGAGAGGAAGCGAAGACGTCGTCCTGTGTCAGACGAGTGTGTGTGGATGTGTTTGTGTCTCTGTGGATCAGGGTTAAGAGGAAAACCAGCAGAAAACGTCTGTAATCAGTGGAGCGTGAGTGTTTCTGCGTTTACAGCCTGAACTGTTTTAATGCTTTCAGCGTGAGATATTAATTAAAGCAGAGCAAACAGGACATTTAATGAGCCTTTTTAAGATTACAGGCCTCAGCGCTCACTTTAATATTCTTTAAAATCAGAGAAATCCTGACTCCTGACCTTCTCTCTGTCTGCGTTACCCTCAGACCCCCACATGAACTTTTTATCCCGCTCTGGTTTCGCTTTAAAGAGATTTGTAAAACGAAGGAAGCTGGTGTTAATTGTCTCAAAGTGGATTAAGTGTATGTTTCTGCAGATTAGCAGATATTCTGTCCACAGCAGCAGCAGCAAATGTCCCTCATGTGATTACTAATTAAACTACAGGGATTAAATTAATCCTTTGATATTTCCTCAACCTCACACAGGCTGCAGAGCAAAGCGCTCGCTCGACTGAAGAGGAGAAAGGAGAATAACACAGAGAAGATGGAGAAAAGGATTTTAAGCTCAGAGGAATCTAGAAAGAGGTTTCTTCATTCATTTCTTCTGTTTTTCATTTGTTACAGACACGAACATGTTGATACAGTCACTCTCAACGTGACCCCTGACCCTCAATGACCCCCCCCAGAAAAAACTTATCATTTACAGAAACTACAACTGATTTATTTACACTCAACAACTGTTACTGGTGTCATTTTGGTCAGTGCATGATTTGAAAGTAGCTCCATTGTTACTGAAAATCTGGTTTAGTTCCTGCATAAAATGGAAGATGGAACTTTTTTAACAGCGAGTAAATATGAATAATTGATAATGAGCCTTTTAAAAACACGAGATGTGTTTAAAATCTGTTTCATCTGTTTGTTTGAAGTGTTTTTTTCTTCCTCTAACATCCAATTCTATGTTTGTGTTTGTCTTCAGTTTAAAGTGTTTTTTTCTCACAGAACATGCAGTAAACAGGAAATAACACCAGATATTGAAAGTTTAAAGTATCCCAGAAAAAAATGGGCCTAAGCTCTGACTCACAGGATATTTTTTGACTATTTTATGGTCAAGAAAAGCAGAATAGTCCAGGCAGGCATTTTGGTGCTCAGGTGTTAAAGGGTTAATCTGTTCTGGTTGACTACGATAAAATCTCTCATTTACCTTCAGAAAGCTGTGTGTTCGGATCTTAAGTCTCCCCTGGTTTGGATGTTGTGTTTACGAACAGGAAGTGTAATTCCTGCAGACCCCACCTTTAAAACTCTGTTCATGTGTCAGAGCAGCTGCAGTTATTGAGAATAATTTCACCATAAAGAAATCACTTCGCTGCCAAAATCTCTCCCACTCTGTGTGATGGAGATTTGGACAGAGAATTGGATTTCTCCAGCTGTGAAATCAGTTTTTGTAGTCCTGCTGGCCGCTCGCATCATTCTGCCATCCTCCCCTCACTGCACACACACACACACACACACACACACACACACACACACACACACACACACAGGCCTGTTTCCGCTCCGTGAGCTCTCTTTGCATTTACAGCCTCATGCTATACGTTATTATCGACGCCTGCTCTGCTCTCAGAGTCTGTGAGCTCCTCGTGTCACTTCATTGATTCTGCATTAGCACGGACGCGTAAAAACGGCGCCGTGAGCCTCTCACCAGCAGCAGCAGCGNGAATGTGTTTCCGTGGTTACCGTCTAAGTGTCATCGTAATCGCAGTTTCAGCTCTGGATAAAACTCATCATCAAACCGGCGGACGGCGGCGGCAGCAGCAGGAGCAGCTGCTGCAGCTGTGGCCGTGTTTGCAGTTGAATATTCTGCAGAGCGTGATGATGATTTGATGGGGCACATCAAAGCGGCCGCTCGTGCTCGGCGGGGGAAGAGAAAGACATAATGTACTGGAGCGCTGTCTGTAGTTTCCCCCCGGGTCGGGCGAAGCGGTGTAAAGGCTAAAAAGCAGCCGTGGCCCCCGGGTTACAAACATGACATGAAATATGAGCACCAACAGTTCTGTATCTCTGAGGCCAGGGGAGAAAGAAGCACACGTCTTTAAGTACAACACACTGAGTCAGAGCGGCGGCGAGGGCGAGCGGGCGGGGGCTGCTTGAACGCAACGGCGTCTTATCACAACGAATGACCTTCACGTGTTTTGGTGCCCGCAGGTCGGAGGAAGCTCAGAGAAATGAAGCCTTCGGCGAATGAGGAGAGAGACGGCGTGTTACAGATCCACATTACAGCTCTGCTCTCAAACCCAATCTGGTTTATTTACGACGCCTGAGCGCCCAACGGCCAACGCCAACGGGAACTAAACCCAAACAAATCAATTTTTCCTTCAGCGCATCATCCTGGCAGACGGTTGCCATGGAAACCCAACGTGGTCGCATGTGCAGAGATGAAACGCTGCTGAAGGAAGGGCGAATCAAAGACGCAGAATCCAGAGCAGCTTGGTTTTACCTGACGCAACAACAAAGGTGTTTGTCACAGATCAGGATTCACCGCAGAGTTTCTTTGACTCTCAGAGACATCAGAGGTCACTCCCACCTCCATCTCCTCTTCCTCTCTAATTCCCATCCCTCCACTCCAGCAGCTCCTCAACCAAAACCAGATCGTCATCTCTGCGGCGGAAGCTTCGCCTTTCTATCGACGGCCGTCTGATGTGCACGTTATCGTGTCCGATCTGGGCTTTGACAGGCCGACAAGGAAGAGGCTTGTATTACGAGAGGAATCAATGGAGCTGGGCCATATCCCTATCAATAGGCTGCCACAACTCTTTTTGCTCATACTCTGCTTTCTGTGACAGATAAGACGCTTCGTCTGGAAAAAAAAAAGGAATGAGATACAAGACGGAGGCAGCAAAAAACACGTCTGTTTCTAGTGAAGCACTGGAGCATGTTTCACCACCTAAACCTGTCCTACATCCCATAAACATGCAGCTAAAACACTTTTTCCTCTCTTCATTTTTTAGAATCATTTTTGAAAACCATTAACTTCAAGATGCTTCATGTCAGACATCAAACATCCACCACATCACTTCTACACCTTCTCATCTACATCTGGGTGAAATTTGAGCTTTTTAGGTAAAACTTTGTAGGAGTTAGAGAGTTTTTAGTCTCAGGCGACTCTGTGCAAACAAAACCAGCTTCATCAGTGCTCAGTGTCCTCTTTTTAGTCAACTTTGCTCTCTTTGTTAAAAGGTTCAACAAAAATCATGAACTTGTAGTTCACAGTCACAGATTGCTCCACTTCTGTTGCTTTCATGAGCCTGAAATCAGTCTCACCAATGATCTAAATGGCTACAGCTGCTTCCTGTGAAGTGTAAGGTGATTGGTTACTGTAGGAGTGAGTGACAGGCCTGTTAGCCAATAAACGACCCTCTAATAGAGCTATTACACAAGACCAGTCAAGCAGGGAGCACTTGTTGTCTATCACAAGCTGTCCTGGGATCAAAACTCAACAGAAAAGGATGGGGTGACTTTAGTCTTGCAGCTAGAACCCTGTTGAAAACAAAGACTTGCAGCTTTGTCAGATTGACATTGAGGAGGAAATGCTCTAAGACTGTGAAGCTGCTGTTATTGATGAGAACGGACACGACAGACAGACAAACAACGGACTTTACAGGAGAAATTTCACCACTTGGAATAATTTGATGAAACTNCACACACACACACACACACACACACTCACAAACACACACACACACACACACACACACACAGACGGACATTTCCTCTTTAACACCATCCAAACATGTTTCACACTCTCTCATCAGTTTGATCAGTAAAACTCTGACAGGTCGGACTCTTGACTCTTTAACTCTTTCACTCACAGACACTAAAGCTGCATCTCAAAGCTCCAAAGTTTCATCTTCCTCCGTTTGCTTCACCTTAGCCCCTCACAGCTGTTTAGTAAAGCTGCAGCTTTCAATTTATACCCACAATGCCCAAAAAGTTAACACCTAAATCAACCAAAATAAGACAACAGCTAACAAAAGATATTTAATTTAATCAAAATAACTTCTGTTGGTGTTGGAACAACATTAATTTTTTACCTAACATCAAATGTTAATGCAGATCTTTACATCATATTCTACGTTGAACCAACCGGCTGCATTCAACAGTGTGATCAAAAATAAACCTACCTACCTAACCTACCTAACCTGACCTTAACTAACCTAACTAAACTAACCCAACCAAACTAATCCTAACCTAATTTACCTAACCTAGCCTGATCTAACCAAACTGACCTAACTTACATAACTCAACCCAACCTAACTCACCTAACCAACCAAACCTAACCTAACCTAACCAACCCTAACCAACCAAACCAAACCTGACCAACCAAACCTAACCTAACCAAACCCAACCAAACCTAACCCAACCTCACCAAACCTACCAACCAAAGCTAACTTAACCAAACCTGACCAGCCAACTAAACCTAACCTAACCTAACCCAACCTCACCAAACCTACCAACCAAAGCTAACATAACCAAACCAAACTAACTCAACCAAACCTAACCTAAATTACCTAACCTAGCCTGATCTAACCAAACTGACCTAACTTACATAACCCAACTCAACCTAACTCAGCTGACCTAACCTAACCTAACCAACCAAACCTAACCCAACCAAACCTAAACAACCTAACCTAACAAAACCAAAACCTAACCCAACCAAACCTAACCTAACCAAACCTAACCTAACCAAACCTAGCCTAACCAAACCTAACCAAACTAACCTAACTTACCTGACATAACCTAACCAACCTAACCAAACCTAACAAACCAAACCTAACCCAACCATCCTAACCTAACAGACAGACAGACAGGGTGAAAGAGTTAAGGTAGTTTTGTTGTCAGGTGACCTGGTGAGTTACCAGGTGAACAGGTACATGTGAGGTAAGTGGATGAGAAATGGGATGAAATGCCCCCCCCCCCCCCCCCCCGGTGAAATTGGAGCAGCCATTACGGCTCAGAGTCACGGCTCAGAGTTACGGTTTGTGCCGTTTGTGGCTCTGCCTTCAAAGAGGAAGCAGGAATTCATGTGGATGTGGTGGCGAGCTGCGCTGAAAGCCGTGACCAAAGGAGCGGCGGCGAGAAGATGAGAGCGTGTGGGGGGGTGATAGGAGGAGGGGGGGGGGGCAGGAAAGGAAGGAGCTCCATTTTACTGCAGATCAGAGACACAGGAAGAGAGTCCTCCAGATAAACCAAGGTGAGCTGAGGGAAAGTTTCATCAACGTCACACTTTTCTGAAGCGTCTGAATCAAAGCTGCTTCTTTCTTTGAGGGTTTCCACCACAAACTGTTTCTGTTCTCATTAACATTCACCATTAATCTGTCCTCTGGGAAATTATCTGTGCAGCTGTTTCAGGAAAAATCAGGAAAAAAGGAAGGAACTGAAATATTAAGATAGAGACAGATTCAGGGGTGAAAGAGGAAACAGACACGTTCAAGAGCCTGAAACTGACTTTAACTGAGGAAACAGAAGCAGAATAAACCTCTAAAAGAAATGTACTCATCAGAAATGTCAAACACTGGTATGAAGGCAGCTGTTTTCATTTTAATGTCTTTAACAGTCAGAAATGTGCTTCTCTATGAATCTCAAAGTTTGTAAACCTTAAACTGATCCCAAAGTGAGATATGAATCTGACCTTTGTCTCTTTGAAAAGTCCAAAAACAGATAAACAGACAAACAGTTAAACAAACAAACGTTTCTAGTGTTATTCTGTCGATGATATGAATCACAAAAATCCAAACATCATATTTGGTTGAATGAAGTTGTGTGTTATTGTTTTAAATCCATCCTTTGACCTCAGAAACATTTATAATTAATAAGTCAGAGAATATTTGTGGTTTCTGTTGTAAAGTCAGAAACTGGAGCCTCCTCTTTCTCCTCATGGAGCTTTTTTCAGTCCTTTTATTTTTCCCTCTGCCGTTCTTCTCCTCTCAGTCCTATTGTGACTTGAAGCCTTTGAAACCAAATGGATGGAGGCGTGGAGTAAATTAAGAGCAGGTCCCATCAGGCTTCAGCTCCTAATGAGCACCAACCAAATTAAATTTAGTCTCTTTACACATGAAAGTTCAGAGGGAATCACGTCCTCAGAGGAAACTGTTGGAGGGAATTCAGAGCTAAACAGAAAAAAACACAAAAACATGAACAGGAACACTCCTGCTGGAGTTTACTGTACTAAATTCTGAGTTTCTGTAGTTTTCTTTGGTTTACTGGACTAAACTATGAGGTTCTGTAGTTTTCTTTGGTTTTCTGTACTAAACTATGAGTTTCTGTAGTTTTCTTTGGTTTACTGTAGTTCCATGTAGTTAATTGTGAGTTACCGTAGTTTCCTCCAGATTCCTGTAGTAAAAGGAAGTAAACTGAGGTTTTCTAGTATTCACTATAGTTTTCTGTATCTCCAGAGGTTAACTGCAGTTTCCTGTAGTTTTACTGTAGTTCACTGTCATTCCTTGTAGTTAATTGTGAGCTACTGTAGTTCCCTGTAGTTTATTTAAGATCCTGAGGTTTATTTAGTTTGCTGTAGTTTGTTTTAGTTTGTTGTAGTTTATTTTAGTTTGCTGTAGTTTATTTCAGTTTGCTGTAGTTTATTTTAGTTTGCTGTAGTTTATTTTAGATCCTATAGTTTATTTTAGTTTGCTGTAGTTTATTTTAGTTTGCTGTAGTTTTTTTTAGTGTCCTGTAGTTTCCTGTAGTTAACTATCATTTAGTTTTCCTGGATCAGTGATTTGACTCTTCAGCTCCATCAGTGTTTGTTGCTCAGAGCAGTGAAACAGAAACACATTAAAGCTGAGGATCAAAGTCTGATTCATGTTTAATTAAATCTCATCGACTCTGTTCACTGAGAGGAACATGGATCTGTGAGTTTCCTCTGAACAACTTTCTCTCTGTTTCTCTCTCATATATGAAACTGTCCTGTTTACATTCTGTCCAATTCAAAGTGTGTGTGTGTGTGTGTGTGTGTGTGTGTGTGTGTGTGTTTTGATGTGTGTGTAGAGTCCAGAGATTATGAACGTGTGTAAAAGGTGAAACTTGAGTTGTTTCAGTTTCAGTCGTAACTTTGACTCATGACTTCAGCTCCTTCTTTAACCAGTCGGACATTTCTAACGGCGGGAGGTCACGTCTCTGAGCGTGTGCAGACGACCTGCTGACAAACACACCACTGCACACACTCACACACACACACACACGTTCTATATAAACTGTGTTGTGAGGTTTTCGGGGGGGGGGCACATCCATTACAAAAACCCCTGTGGCTCAAAACCCCTGGAGCCAACCGCTGGTTCTCACACACTGAGAGACAAACTGCCCTGAACACACACACACACACACACACACACACACACACACACACACACA
>RPOG01001958.1:34348-109467 GCA_008086565.1 Thalassoma bifasciatum
CTCACACACCTGTACGCTCACACACCTGTACACTCACACACCTGTACGCTCACACACACCTGTACGCTCACACACCTGTACACTCACACACCTGTATGCTCACACACACCTGTACGCTCACACACCTGTACACTCACACACCTGTACACTCACACACCTGTACACTCACACACCTGTAATGAGCGTCTGTAGTTGAGTGATAAATGTTTTTGGAGGTAAATTTGATCTGACACTGAAAATGTTTCTAACATCTCACTCTTCTTCTACAAATCTCTGTAAAATACGTCACCAGTGAAAAAGTAAACTGAGCTCTCAGCTGATTTCTTCACAAAACAAATGTCTTTTCTTTTTTAATTCACTTTAAAAATCAGAGAGGCTGTTTTCAGTGATGAAAAACTCTCCTGTCTCTACAGCAGGTGCTCCTCTCACTCCTCATTCGGTGACACGTTCAGGCTGCAGCTTCTTTCAGACAAACATTTGATCAGGATTCATTTAAGGAGAAATGTGTAAATGTGTGGTTTGGTTTGTCACATCCACGTTGCTGTGATTTTCTTACAAACATGGTTTTTCTGACTCTTTAACGCCACTTTTCCTGCGGTTAAACCTTATCAGATTAATCAGCACCTGATGGGGCGTGCGCTGTGATTGGCCCTGGCACGAGCGTTTCATAAATCACACATAAACGTTGCCTTAGGCTCTTTTTCACACCCAAATCTGCACCAATTCCCGTGTAGGATTGATAAATGAGGCCGTTGTGTTTCTGAACAGCTGAAATCATCTGCAGATGCAGAAATTATAGAGTGAAGAAGAATTCAATAATATCACCATCATGTGGAGCTTTTACAGGACTTTCTGCTCCACTTTCCCCTCAGCTGGAGAAAAAAAGCTCCAATTAAACTGCAAACAATTTACCTCTCATTTTCCCGTCTCCTGAGCACCAGGCCAGTTCAAGATGATGGACGCGAGCAATTTCTCCAACACGCCAGCCCATGCAAATCACCCCCCCCCCCCCCCCCCCCCCCCACGGTACTGCAGATTGCAGACTCCTTTCCTAATTGTTCCCAAACATCTCGGCCCGGCAGCGTCGGCTAATTGAGAACCAGAGACGTTGATCTCCCGTGATAGAGAGCCGCACGTAAATGAGCGTTCCCCCGACGACCGTCCACGTCAAAGCAGCCAGAAGAAAAAATACTTTGGTTCAGGCACAAACCTGCAGCACTGAACTGAAACTTATACAGCTGCTCTAAGGGGTCGCAAAGAAGTCCGGCTTTCAGGTCAGAGAAATGTCTAAGAGGTCAGAAACAACCTGGATTAAAACCAGTGTGATGACAGAGCCAAACTGGCCTCATGATTAAATAAAAAAAAAAACTAAGGATGAAACAACAGGACTTCAACTCCATCTCATCAAAATCTAAGTTTTTTTGTTTATGTAGAAGTTAAGGCTGGACATAGAATCAGAGAAATTATCTTCTTATCCTCTTATTCATTCATTCAGCCTCATGGTTTGACCTGATGCCTCCATTTCCCATAATGCAACTCCAAACACAACAGCACTGTTGGACTTTTGTTTCCTTGAAGTGACTGATGCAGTGTTTACAGCCTGATTTGGCCCCTGACCCCGTTTACACCTCACAATGTTCCCAGTGACCACAAAGACCCAAAGGTTGAGAATGGTTGGTTTAGAGGATGTAATGATCTGGAGCTCAGCCAATCAGAGGCTCAGCTCAGATCACGTGACTGGCTTTCACCTGTAGCTGTTGCCATGGAGACTCAACGCCCCTCCCATTTCCGCTGTGGCCGCTCCAACCATTTAGCTTCAAAACTCAGTTTCAGAAACAGACGGTGATGTCACAGGAACTACTTATTAAACCGACTATTGTTTCTTTTTGCAGTAATCCAGGTCATTCTGGAGGGTTTTTTTTCTACTCTTCAGAGATTAAAGAAACTTTCCAGGGCAAAGACCTTTGGTGATGTCCATCTATAACCACTACAAAAACTGTAATCTGAAAAAGTCTTTGTTTTATTTCCAGTAAAAGCATCTTTCTGGACTCCAGAAAAGCCAAGTTCACAAGACAAGTCCAGAAAAATGTCTTATCTCAAACTACTTGAAGACAAAAATGATGATTGTTTGTAATGAGTAAACAAAATCTGAAAATGGGGAAATAAACATTTTCTTGTATCAAGACTTTATTCTCATTTTTAGAAACTTGATAGGCAAATTATTCCTACTCCCTTGGGAATTGTTTTTTCTTTTTACAAGCAACTCAGACATCATTTTCATCTCTAAATATCTTGAAATAAAACACTTTTATTGACTTGTCAGTTGAATGCAGCTCATATAAAGTGTAGTGATAATAATTTTACTAGAATAAGACACAAATTCTAAAGTTTTTATCAGCAAACATTCAGCCAGAAAATATAAATGTGACTGTGAAATAGTTCATGTTGAGTAAAAACAGCAGTTGAAACTTTTATTTCCTGTTTTTTTCTGGAGCACCTGAAGTGTCCCTTTGGGAAAATACTGATCCCTGATCTCACTCAACTTGACTGGAGTTTTAATTAGAGCTTTAATAAGTTACTGAGTAATTATTCTGCCTCTTAAATGTGATGATGAACCTTTGGTAAATGCTGACGCAGCGACAGGAGCTGGAGTCAAACGTCTGTGATGAGGAAACGAGCTGCTTCCTAAAAACCAGGTCAGAGTCTGAGAGAGGCCAGAACAGCTTCAGGTAAACAGCTTTAGAGGAGGACAATATTTACTCCATTACTGCTGTTTACACACACACACACACACACACACACACACACACACACACACACACACACACACACACACACACACACACACACACACTGCTGCTGATCTCTTTAAAGCTTATTTACGTGACTGGACGAGTCAATAAAGAACAGATGATTATTTATGAGCAGAAACAGCGGAAAAGGTTTGTTTGGGTCGAGTCCGTTCAGGTTTTTAAATGTACAGAAACATCTGAGCGTAAATAAACTCAGCAGCTGTGTTTTCTCTGTTTTTCTCTGATGACTAAAGCGTCAGGATGAGGACAGAGAAGCTAACAGGGTTAAAGTTAGTCACCGTCAGCACGGAGGCGTCGCTCTGATGAACGGATCAAACTGTGACTCAGGTTCGTCTTCAGTTACTAAAGCAGAGACAGCAGCAGGGTCATGGGGGGGTCAGAGAGACGGTTCAGCTCATCCACCAATCAAACGCCAGCTCTAACACCAAACACCATCAATGACATTCATTAAGACTCAACTCAGCTTTAGTCAGAAAACACTTTACAACAACATTGGTGAAAGTGCTCAACTTTACTGCTCTGGAGTTTAACCCTGAACCAGAATTGATCATTTCTTGTCCATTTTTCAGAGAATATGAATGATAGCACAAAAACAGAGAGTTTCTGAGCTCCTCTTTCATCTTTCATCCAGTGCTGCACTGACATTTCTGGATTCTGAGTCATGAGGAAAGAAAAAGAATCGTCAAAGTTTCTGCAGGAAAAGTGAATCCAACTGTATAAAAGAGGAAAGGGATATAAAAAGATATCCAAGGAACTGAGGATGCCAATAAGCAGAGTTCAAACTCTCACTAAAGAGGGGGCAGTATTTCCTTTCAGCAAATGCTGAGCGCCACATTTCAAAGACAGAACAAAGTTTTTTATTTCTTAAACTACAGCTGAATGAGTTAACATAAATGCCCTCAGAGTTTTGAATATATTTTTTAATAAACTGACATGCAAAATGAAAGTTTGTTAACAAGGTTTACTCAAAGCTTTAACCTTTAATCTGCTGAACTGTTGAACTGTTTTGTCTCTAAATCAAGTCACAGTTTGGTTTTAGGAATAATGACAGAGTGGGCGCTGTCTGTTTTTGTTTTGGTTGGTTTTTGGAAGTAGCATCAGAGTGAGCGCTCTTACGCAAATTTAGACAATCTTTGGCATTTTCCTCCTGATAGTTTTGTGTTCTGTTGGAGCCTTTTAGCTCATTCAGAGACGCAGACGGATAAACAGTCGACTTCACTATGTGATAAATGTTTTTGGTAAAGTTTCAACCTTGGACACTTTGTCTAGTACATTGAAATAAAACTGATATTGACTCGTTACTGATTCATGTTATCTGTCTTTGCCAAATAAAATCTCAGGAATAGTTAGTTTCAGGTTGAAATATTAAAAGCATGTCTCTATGATTCACGTGTCGTCTTTTTGAAGCTGGTCTGGATGAGCAGAGCAGAATGAGACAGTGACAGGGAAAGAAAATGAAAGGTGTCCGTCTCTTCAGCTCGTCCCAGCAGAACCATCATTAATTAAGCGTGAGATTAGCTCTCTCTCCTCCCCAGCCTCGTTCTCTCTCTTCCTGTTGATCCTGAACCGTCCAGGGATTCCTCACTTTCACTTTCTCCTCTGAAAAGGAAACAACTCCTGCTGCTGAAGTCGAGCAAAAAATAGACACGAGTGACGCTTCCCAAACACACTGGACTTCTCTCAAACAGCTACAGCTCTCTGCAGCGCCGCGATACATCACTCAACCACAGCTCGACTCCCATAACCCCCCACACCAACCCCCCCACACCAACCCCCCCAGGGCTGGAGGAACCTGCCAAACGTCCAGGTCCTCTCCTCACCCCTCTCACCTCTGACAGCCGACAGGGGAGCAGCAAAATTAAAGGCCCCAGAAAATGAGATCCTGTGACACGGTGGCGTGAATCAAAGCGGACGCCACGGACCCCGTTTTTGAGAAAGATGCTTGGAAAGCAACAAAAAGTGGTGAAAGTTAGCGAGGGCAAAAAGTTACCACCTACATGTTTTAGTCAGAAAGACTTTCATCTGTAATTCTAACAAAGTTGGGATTAAAACGTGAATAAAAACAGAAATCAATAGTTTGTAAATCCTGTTAAACCTAATTCCTTAACAAGCAAAGATGGAGCCAGGTTCACCACTTTGTCAACAACTGCGTGAGCAAACAGTCCAACAGTTTAAGAACAATGTTTCTCAACTTTGTCCAACTGCAGGAATTGATGGATTTCATCATCTACAGACCATAATATCATCAAAAGATTCAGAAAATCTGGAGAAATCTCTGCACAAAACAAACCAGTTTAATTCAAAATCAAACTGTTTTTTTTTTACCCTGGTTTAAAAAGAGATTTCAGTCTGAGTTACACATTTTTCCAGCCTGTGAAAGTGTTTGAAAACATTTTTTTTATTTGTAACTCAGAGCAATTTAACCGTCCAGTAGTTTCCTCAGCTCATTAAAATTTCTTGTAATGAGTTAAAAAAAATCTGCCAGTGCAGTAAAAACATTTACTCATCATGTCTTATGAAATTAGAACGATGTCTTAAAAGAAAAAACTCTTTTCTTACATCATTGGCAGATTTAATTCTGTTCTTACGAGTAAATCAGTCGTGATTTTTGTCTTTGAATAAGTTGAAATAAAACATGTTTCTGGGCGGGTTTTGTCAGCATGGAACTCAAAATGAGTGAATATTTGTAAAAAAGAATCAAGTTTATGAGTTTGAATAATAAATATCTTGTCTTTATGGTGTATTCAATTGAATATAGATTAAACAGGATTTAAAAATAATTGTTTTCTGTTTTTATTTATGTTGTAAAAGCATCAAACAGAGGAAACAACTTCATGTCTTCACCCTGAAATGAAAATCTCTCTAAAACACACTCTGTCACTTTTATTGACAGCCTGAGACATAAAATGCTATTTTCCCATGATGCCATGTTTCCCGTGTGTGTGACCTTGGCGTGTGTCAGATGTTGGTGTCATGTAACGGCTCCGCCCTCTTCCTGACAGAGTCGACCTGGATGGTTTTTTTTTCTCTTTCTGCTCCGTTTCTGCCGTGAACCTTCAAACCGTTCGTATGAAACTTGACATTTTTGTCAGCTCTGCTCAAATCATCCTGTGTTTATCACACACACACACACACACACACACACACACACACACACACTCACACACACACTTTACTGATAGAGAAATACAAGTGTGGACTCAGACATGAAGGGCCGTCATCACCAACACGCCAACACCGCTCAGGTGAAGAGGCTGATAACGGCGTCTGTCTGTCATCAAACCCCCCTGTCTCACTCCTGGGGGGTTCTTGCTATAATATGAGCAGTCAGAGCCTGAATTTGTCCTCTGGGTGTCAAAGGCCTGATCACTTTCTCAGCCCATCGATGAAGCTGATGAGCGGCCTGTGAGCGAAGGATGACGACGTTTGGTTGGAAACAGAAAGAAACAGAGAGAAAAGGAGAAAGAGCTGAGGCTGTGTGAGCGTCACACACCTGAGCGAACAGCAGCTCCTCAGTCCTTCAGTGAAACAGTGACACGGTGTCCAACCTTGACTGATCAAGCAGAGAAAAGTCGACCTGGTTCCAGTCGAGCCACAAAGTCAGAGAGAAGTCACCGCCACAAACAGGAGTGAGGAGAGGAGGAGAGTTTTAAAGGAGCCCTGGCTACCAGAAGGTTATTTTCCTGAATGATCAGTGTTTTTACCAGCTACATAAGAACTTATATCACATTTTTTAACGTCCAATAACTAATGAGAAACTAACTTCTCAGGAAAAAAACACCTGAACACCATGCAGCCAGATGACATCATCATACCACCTTAGAGTAAGGATGAGAGAAACGTTTCTACCAGGTATCGTAATTTTTTAAAGTTTTCCCGGCTCATATCTGGAATACATGGGGAGGCGGGGCTTATGACCTATACTGCAGCCAGACACCAGGGGGCGGGGCTTATGACCTATACTGCAGCCAGACACCAGGGGGCGGGGCTTATGACCTATACTGCAGCCAGACACCAGGGGGCGGAGCATCTGCTGGAGGCTTCAGTTTGAGCCGAATGTCGTTACATCCTCTCATTATACAGACTATGGTTCAACCACTGACGGCAGAGTTAGCTCCTCCCACTCACACCCTGACGACCTCTGGGGGCAGTTTGGGGTCAAGCCTTCACCTGAGCTCACTGACCAATCAGAAACCACGTAGAGGAAGCAGCCTTACCTGGATGGTTGGCGGCGAGCGTTGTTTGCGCGTGGTGGTGGTGGACAGCGTGGTGGTGGTCTCGATGAAGGTGGTGGACATCTCCGGCGGCACCGAGGTGGTGGTGCGTGCGGCGCCCCTGCTGGTCGGCACGTCGCCCACCAGCCTCACGCTCCCGTTCACCTTGATGTTGACGTGGCCCTCGGCCGCCATGTTGAGCACCTTGAGGCCGTTGTAGTAGAGGCCGGAGAGCTGACCCTGGTAGGGTCGCTTACGGTCGTTCCCGCCGATGGAAATGGTGGCCTGGGTGTTGAAGATTGTCAGCTGGCGTCCTGGCGCGGGGGGTGGGGGGGCGGAGGTTAGTGTTGATTAATTGAAATGAAAAAGTCATTAATTGAGCAGAAAAGCTGCTGCTCTGCGTCACCTCAGAGATGAACGGAGCTGCTCTCAGACGGAGCAGGAGCTTTAATAATGGCTTTAATAAACGTGTGTTAACACTCTTCATTTACTGCTCCACTTCACAAAGTGTTGATGGAGTTGAAATGGTAAAGTGTAATGGTGATGCAACATGCTTTTTTTTTACTGTACAAAAAGTAATTACAGTAATGTTTTTAATGTTCCCACTTTGCTGTTTTATAAAAGCCTGCAGCTTAATGCAGTGATGTCTCCAGTAAAAAGGTTATTTTCTCTTCGGTGTGTGAGTGAAACACCCAGAGAGAGACAGAGGCAGGAAAACACAGCGTTATCAGAGCGCTGCAAAAACAAAACACCTCCATTTGGAGAATGAAACATGTTCAGCAGACGCTCGCAATATTCTCCGGACACAACAATGGACTCATGTGTTAAATCATGAATAAATACAGTTGTGTTTGTAAGTTTACACACCCCTGCAGAATTTATGATTTCTTCTCCTTTTTTCAGAGAATATGAATGAAAGCAAAAACTTTTCTGTCTCTCATGGTTCGTGTTTGGTGAAGACTTTGAGAAAATAAAGACCCTCATCCACAACCAGCACAAAAGACTTCAAGCTGTCACTGATGTTAAATACACGACATTAACCCTCTGATGCCTGAATTATTAAAGCCAGTGTCTGGATTTTTTCTTTGAG
This sequence comes from Thalassoma bifasciatum, assembly GCA_008086565.1. NCBI lineage: Eukaryota > Metazoa > Chordata > Actinopteri > Labriformes > Labridae > Thalassoma > Thalassoma bifasciatum. Next base: position 42,466 of record RPOG01001958.1, read on the forward strand.
TGTTTTTATTTGTCTTAATGCATGAAAAAAAGTTTCTTAAAATATTTATAACAGAACATTCAACATAAAAAAGAGTGAAATTAATGTAAACATAACTATTTTTTTGTTTGACTTCCTTTCTTTTTTCTTTTGGTAATTTCATGAATAATCTTTTTTTAATGCTTTGTGAAACATTCTGACATTTTAACACTGAATAATTTATAGTTATTACACTGTTTTACCCTCAAATGTTTGTCTATAACTTATTTTTTAAAATATATATGTTTGGAAAAAGAATTTAAAACATTTTTTCAGGCCCTAAGAAGAATAAAAATATCCTGACACAGACTAATATGAATTTCCACCACATGAACAATTGAATTTAGGAGTAAATAAGTTTTAAATGTGTGTTTACTGTAGTGACCACTATGACCACAGGGTTAAGGAAACTTTTCATCAGGCTCATTCTGGAAGTTTCTGTTGTTGATTTAAAAAGAGTAAACACAGTTGTTTGTTAATAAATATCTTCACCAACCACGAACCATGAGAGACAGAAAAGTTTTTATGTTTTCATTCAAATTCTCTGAGAAATGGAGCAGAAATCATAAATTCTGTGCAGGTCTATAAACTTATGAGCACAACTGTACGTAAACAGGCTTCAGCACATTTTGATTGAGCCACACACACTCAGCGTACGTCAGCATGAATTTCATTAGGACGTGAAATATCAGTGTCAGAACACAGAGCTCATGCATCCATAATGAAATGAAAACACACTGGAGCACCAGGATAATACAGAATCATAATTAAAAATCTCACTGCTCTAATTTACAGATACACGGAGCACTGCAAGCTTGTTACGGCACTGACACGAGCAGGAGCAGAACACAATCAGGCAGCGGGATGACGGGGACAGGACGCTCATGTCACAGACAAATGAAACGTGTGGAGTCATGCATGCAGCGGTGATGGCGTCGCTCAGGGCGTCGCTCAGGGCGCTCTGTGGTTTAGCGGTTGTTAAAGGGACTTTATGAGCAGGTTAAGATGGTTTTTAGTGCAGCAGATAATCACACAGTCCAAGAGGATCCTTCCATTGGTGGTCCAAAAACAAAATAAAGTGCAAATATTCTTTTGAAAAATGAGGTTTTACACTCAAAACTCCACTTCTACTGAGATTTTATTCTTCACTTCATGATGCAAACCTGACATTTGGTACAAAAACTCTCTGAGGGCTAATCTTTTCTTAAGAAGATCACCACTTGCACTGCAAAAACTGAAATCTAAGCAAATCAATGTGTCTAATTTTTAGTAAAAGTTGTTTTATTATTGTTGATATGAGCCACATTCAACTGACAAGTCCACAAACTTGTCTTATTCCAAGATATTAGAGACAAAAGTTTCATCTGAATTGCTTGAAATGTGTCAAAACAAAATCTGCCAATGGAAAAAGAGAAAACTGTTGCTAAGTTTCTTGAAATTAGAACAATTTCTGAATACAAAAACTTTTTTTCTTTCCCCATTGTCAGATTTTTTGTCTTGTTGTAAGAAATCCAGACATAATCTTCATCTTCAAATATCTTGTAATGAGGCATTTTTCTGGACTTGTCAGTTGAATGTGGCTCATAGCGAGAATAATAAGACATTTCTTACTAAAATATGAAATAATGACGAACTTATTTGTCAGTTTTTGCAGTGTACGTAGTAAACTGGTATGCAGAGTGTTTGTGGGTCACTTGAAATTTTATGAAATTGAAATTTTAGCCACATTTTGAGATCAACAGCTGGAATTTTAAATAAAAGATTTCTATATGAAAATGTGAAACTTTTAAAAAAGGTCAAAGGTCTTTTTTCACGAAGTCCAGAAACTTGTCTTATTTCAGGATATTAGAGACAAAAATTTCGTCTGAGTTGCTTGAAATGAGTCAAAACAAAATCTGCCAATAGGAGAAGAGAAAATTTACTCGTCCAATTGTATGAAATTAAATTAAAGTCTCACCTTATTAACGTGGATGTTACATTTCTGCCTCTCAGACCCATGATACTTTTTTTTTTTAAACTATAACCTATCAGCCACATTTAAAGACACTGTTAATGTCAACTCTTAGTGATCGTACAATATTACACCAATTATAGTTTAAAAAACTATATTTTTTTATCAACAATAACACTAATATGTAATAACAAACTGGTAACACTAAAACCAAACTCCCAGATTTGGTTAAACTTATTTGGTCTTACTTTTCCCATTTAGCAAGGAGGAATAAAAAATAAACACTAAACAAAAGGTCAGGTCTCAAGAGGTTAATACAAGAAACTTTTTTCTTACCACACTGGCAGATTATTTTAATCATTACAAGCAATTCAGACATTGCTCTTGTTTTCAAACAGCCACAATAATTCATTTTAAATCACATCACAATTCACCACAAAATGTTTGCAGGTTTCTCCCATCATCACTGTGTAACTATATTCTGCTATTTCTAGAAAAAAAAGTGATAAAAAGTTTCTGATTTATTGAAAACATTTTGAGCAAGTCAGGTCCACAAATAGCTGTAAATTATTCACAAATTTTCACCTTTTAACCTAGAAATTTTGAGGAAATATCAAAGAAACCAAATGAAAAAGTTACTCATAAATTGTTCATCAAACATTTTTTTGGACCTTTCAGGTGAATGTGGCTCATTTTAAGACCAAAAAGACTTTTTTTTCTAAATATAAGACATAGACACTGGGTTACATTTCAGTTTTTACAGATTGGTGATTGAAAAAAAAGCCACCATCTGAAATGTTAAAGTGTGTAAAGTTATTTATGAACACAGTGACTCTCAGAGAGGGTTTGTACCTAATGTCACGCCTGCATCATCCTTTAAAGTAAACAAACAAACACTTTAGAGAATTGGTGCTTGTGTTGGAAAAAAAGTTGCCATCTCAAATTTTTGGATGTGTTTCATCATTTTTCCAAAGCGTGGCCCTTTGAGATGATTAGTGCCAAATTCCATGTTTGCATCACCAAGTGAGTGATATTTTCCCAGTTATCTGCTGCACTTTCTGTGCTAATTATCTTTAAATGCCGTTTATAATGATGTTATGTTGAGTAATAAAATTTAATGGTCTTTTTAAAATCCTGATTGGATAATCAGAGTGAATGGAGAAGCTCATCCTTCCATCAGAGATCTGAGCTCCTTGGCAGGCTGCTTTGATAGTTTTCTGTCAAAAAGGCTCCAATTATCGCTCCATCAGCCAACGAGTGAGGATTTCATCACGTTTAATGTGCACAAGTACAATCAGATCAATTACAGCCGGAAAAGCACCTGCTGTTTGGAAACTTTTCAGCAGGATCTGCCCGCTGATTAGTTTGTTCTCAAACATGGCTGAGGATTCGAGCCAAGGGAGATAATTCTGCTCTCACAACAACGGAGCGACTGTTTCCTGCAGAGACGGAGCTGATGATGGAGTCAATTTAGCAAAAAGGATCCAAACACTTCAGATCTTTGCCAGTCCCTTTAACTGGACACATGAGTCAACAAAAGCTCAGAAAGATGACAATGACAGAAACAGGAAAGTAAAGAACTGAAAGAAAAGCAGAGGAGAGAACTCAAAGTGTCAGACAATGTTTGGTTTTATCGCTTTTTAAAGGGTTTAAGGGTTTTTCATTCTCAGAGGTCGGAGGGGAACAAGCCAATGGGATGACAGAAGAATCAAAAAATAAAAGAAATAAAAGAAACATTCTCAGAGTCAGATAAAGATTTTTACCTTTCTCCTGAAGCCAATCTTCTACTGGCCGGGTATATTTGAACGGGATTTTCTTATTTGCCATTTGATAGCGCTCAATGTCGCTGTTGCCTTTAAAGTTTGAGAGTTTAACAGAAAACTTGAAACAGTCGGCAACAGCAACAGACAACACACATTTATACAGTGATTTATATGAGTTTTATCTTGGTTTAGACGTATTTATAAAAGCTTTATGAGGATTTTTGTCAAGTAGCTTTAGTTTTAATTTGTTTAAATTCATCTTTAACACAACATACTCCACACCCACATTCAAATACTATATTTCTATAGCAGAATTTCTATAGCAAACTGTGTCATCACCTGCAAATAAAATGGGTTAAAACACAGAAAACACATCACAGTCTGCAGAAAAGATCAAGAATCTGTTCATTTTCTTACATGATAGAGACAAATGCAGTCATATCACATTAAAAACATTCAGTCAAAGATTAATAATGAGCTTAAATGAAGTTAACTCTAATTTATCCTCTGGACACCACCTGTTTCACATCTGAATTTCTGAGATTAAAAAGTGGGCCCTGAGTTGGAAAAGGTTGGGAACCACTGCTCTACACCTTCAGCTGCCTCATCCTCCTCTGAGAGAGACCCCGCTCACAGGCTCCAGACAGAGGGGAATTCTGGGTAATAGAGCGCCTCTTACAGCCACTGTTGTGCGAGTGTGTTATTTCTGGCAGGACGCGGTTTGTGACTGTGCCAGGACGCCACTTTGAGTCTGACAGTCACCGCGGCGCTCCCTCTGAACGGCACGGCGAGTCTGTCAACAGCAGAATTGAGATGTTGAAGCTGCGTCTTCAAAGACTTTCCAGGTTTGACAGGAGGCTGCGAGGAATCACCAACGACAACACGACGCCGCTCGGCCGCATGGGAGCAAATTTGGAGGGAAAACAATCACTCACGCGTGAGACGGCGGCTTTTCTACCTGCAGCGAAAGGTCAGGGTTTGGTAAGTGAGAGAAAAGGTCTTCTGGGAAAAAATGTGTCTGGCTGTCAGTAGATTCATCTGCTGACACACACCTGTGCAAACACACACCTGTGCAAACACACACCTGTGCAAACACACACCTGTGCAAACACACACCTGCACACACACATGCTGTTTCCAAACCGCTATACTACCTTAAAGTAGTTTGTCGTGCACCTTTTCTTCTTCCTGTCACCTGTCAGCTTTAGTCTCTGACTGTTTTGTAGTTTTGTAGTTTGTTTCTCTGGTTTTCTGTTTCTCAAAGTGGAGTTAATGGATTTTTTCTACCTTTTAACTTTATCATAAATAAAGAAAACAAACCATGGGAACATTTTGTTATTAAATAGAGTCAGAAAAAAATAAAATAATGATTCAAGCAGCTTTAGCAAAACACTTTTAAAAGATATTCTAAGGTTGATCCCTGTGGTGATAACAGGGTATTCGTGGTAGATATTACACGCGTTGTGAGCAGTTTTATTTTGAAGGACGTGCTTTTATTTTGAAACTGCCTGAATGGAGCACAGAGGTAGAAACATGAAGATTATAATATCCTGTAGTTTGCATGTTAATGTCACAACCACCACAAGAAACAGGAAAAAAGACTTTTCCAGGCTCTTTCAGGACAATAAAGGTTAAATAAAAATAATCTCTGTGAAGGAGAAATCACCACGACAACCATCTTGTTTTTCTATTCGAGGTAAAAATCTCCCTGACTTCACTTTAACTCATTTTTCAGCTGAAACTGAAAACAAGATTCATTTAATGTTTCACTGTTCAGTCTGTGATGACTGAGGGAATTTACTTTTTAGGAAAATGTCTTTGATTGATGCTGATTTATTTCTGGTTGGATGAAAATCTTGGTTCAGAAAAGGAACTTTTGCCACAGCAGATCATTTCTTCAAACCCTGTGACAGAAAACAGAGTCTTTCTTTTCTTTTCTTTTCTCTTGAGCTGAGTAAAGGTCGTGCAAATCTGTAACTGTTACAGATTTTTGTGTGAAACACTGCAACGATATTTCTGTGTCTGATAAACCCACGAGGGTTGGAGACTTTATATTCATGACGCAAAAATAAAACACACTCAGTCGACTTTGTGTGGATCATGTGGTAGAAACAGTTTATCCGTCTGGTCTTCGTTTGTCTGTTTTTCTCAGGCAGAAGCTACAGCTGGTTTGGAAAAGGAGTTTGTTTTCTGTTAGATATTGTCACATCTGCTCAGATTAAACTGAGTCCAGAAGTTGAGAAGCCTGAGAGTAATGATGCACAACAGAAACAATCAATAAGTCCTCAGTAATGGATTAAAGCTGAAACTCTGAGAGGAATAAAACACAATTAACTCATTCACAGCCTCTGCATGTGCACAAGTCCCTCCTGGATAAAAAACAGCTGCATGCAACATCTGCAGCATCTGCAACATCTGCAGCACCTGCAGCATCTGCAGCATCTGCAGCATCTGCAGCATCTGCAGCACCTGCAACACCTGCAGCACCTACAACACCTGCAACACCTGCAGCACCTGCAACACCTGCAGCACCTGCAACACCTGCAACACCTGCAGCACCTGCAGCACCTGCAGCACCTGCAGCAAGATCTGCCTCAGAGAAAAAAAAAAAAAATCCCCTAAACTCCCTGTTTCCAGTAGGGGGCGCATTCTTTTGATGGAAAACTACATTCACTCGGGCTGTGACACTGTCAACATGCTTGGTTGCCGTTAGCAACAAGATCAAACTCATTTGCATATTCAAATGCAGACGCTGAAACAACTTGCTGAGAAACTCGGCGAAAAGAGTGATTTTTGTCAGGACTAAAGTCATGATCCCAGTGTTTGGGGATTTTTTTGGGGGAAAAACAGCCACATTAATGACTTCAGTACATCAGACTTTTGCATCTAATGAGTTTTAACTGTTTTCAAAAGTATAATATGGCACCTTTAAAGTTCAGAGCAACCATGCAGCTGTTTCCTGACAGTAAAGTTTCCCCTTGTTGCTCGTTCATCAAACGCATCTTCTAAGGGAAAAGACACATAAATAATTTACATTATGTATTTTCTTATGTCTGGAAGCTCATGGCCCACCCAGTATTGTGGCGCCCCCTGTGGACAAAGCTGTGAGAGCAGCCCTCATGCGTCTTGTTGAACTGAAGCCTTTACTTTGCTGATTCTGCACCAAACAGCAGCAGCTAAACCACATTAATGCAGTGATTTGCTCCAGAGGAGTCAGGTAAACTCTGCGCCTGCTCTGATTTCCCCGGCGTTATTTTTCTATCGTTCTTTTCCACCTTCAGTTTCAGCCCTGAGCTGAGTTTACAGCCAGCTGGGACCCAGTGTGGATACGTCTGCGAGGGAGGGGGTTGGAGGGGGTGGGGGGGCTGAAGCAGCTAAAGGACTGAGTGTGCGGCGTGCCAGCAGGTTAATCAGCGACGAGCAGGACTCCCTCCCGCTCTTTTCATCTCCTGCAGGTTTCAGGCGGCAGCGGCCAAAAACACTCTCCTCTGGACCGAGGCCACGCAGGGAGGGAGGGGGGCGGCGTGTGAAACCCCACAGGAAGAGTTTAGTAGTTTAGGTGGAGGGAAAAGCAGCAGGAGAGTCAGTCATGGTCTCAGAGAGAAAGCAGAGCTGAAAGTGAGAAGAGGACGAGCAGAAACGTGTGAATCAGGTTTAATGACCTGAGCTCAGGTGCAGCCACATTGTTCCAGGTGATTAATGAGGTGACAGCCCCCCCCTAATGAATACACCAGCAGCTAATTGTTGGACTAATGAGAAAAATCTCTCCAGTTTGTCAATTTGATATTGGCTCTCTAAAGGTGACTGCAGAATGGACGACCTTGCCAATAAGAGGCCTATTGTTTTTTATAAATCACTGCCTTTAAGACGCTTTTTTCTGCCGCCGCCGCCGCAGCAGAGCGAGCTCAGATATTCCCTCAAAGAGTTTTCATCACAGCGGCGAGTACTACAGAGAGGAAAATCAATTTGGCACCATTACGCGTCTGATGTTGTGTCACAGCCTGGGAGCCACTTCTGCTGTAATTTAAAATCTATATCATAGTTTTAGAGTAAAATATGCTTCACTTCAGCGCTCACTCACCACCAGAACCACAACAAAACCAGAGTTTGGCTGATTCAGTCCTCAAACCACGTCTGTCTTTGATGCTTTTGTTGTTCATTTAAAGAAGAATCAGCCTGTTTCTGTTTTTTTTAATGTTTTTTAACAGTTTATAAAGCAAACAAACATGCTGCATGAATCTACGGTGGCCTGTAGGTGCAACCACTCTGCAGATACAGAAACATGATGCAAGAAGAAAAAGCTGCAGATTCCCTCACAGCTGAAGTGCTCCGGCCTCTAGGGGGCAGCAGCGAGTTTTCAACCAAGAGACGGACAAAGATGAGAGGAACCAAAACAGAGGAATGTGGGAAATTTGTGCAACGTCAGCGCACTTTAAAACTGAATCAAGGTAAGTCATTTTTTTTTTATTTATTTATTCATTTTTTTACTTTTAGCCTTAATCTGCAACATCATTATTGAAAGATCTTTTATATAATAAAATAATGTTGGTTTCTCTCACCACAGCACTTTTCTGTTTTTGTACACTTTTTCTGTTTTTGCATCATTTTTCTGTTTTCGCATCATTTTTCTGTTTTTGCATTATTGTTCTGTTTTTGCATCACTTTCCTTTTTGCACCTTTTTTATTCTGGTTTTGCTCGTCTTTTCTACATTTCCATCACTCTCCTGTATTTGCGGCGTGTTTGGACCTGCAGGCCACCGTATGAATCAGAGCGTTTGCAGCTGTAACAGCTCGTGGTGATTTTCCTGTTTCTCCTCGAACAAACGCCGTCACCGTTTCCTCCTCGCAGCCAGAACAGCGTCTAAATGTTTCGGTGGCAGCGCTTCACTCGGCTCAAACTCTGGCACGCCGACACTCGTCTGCCGGTCGCTCGGCTCGCTCTCTTCGCTTCCTCTGCCAGACTAATCTCGCCGGGGTTCCATCACAGGGCCGCTGCTGAGAGCCAATCAAAACTGTGGAGACGCCGCTGTGACGGGCTCCTGGCGTTCTCTGCGTTTTGGGGATGATGGGTACTTTTGATACGCTGCAGCGCCGTCCAGAGAAATCACCAACCGCCATAGCTCGCCATCGCCGCCGCCATCGATGCCGCCGCTGCTGGTGAATCTCCTCCTCTCCATTTTTGAGGAGCTTTCATCTCCACCTGCTCCTCTTCCTTCTCTCTTACTTTTCATTCTTCTTTTTATTCTCTTCTCCATAACGCCCCCCCCCCCTCACTTTAAATCCACCGTCCTGCTCTTCAGACCTCTTTAGCTTCAGCCACAATCCCTCTTTCATTTATCTCCTTTCCTCCCTTTCTCTCCTCCTAAACCAATCTACGGCTCTGTGCGTCAGCTTTTCTGCCTTTTTGTTCCCTGATTCCTGTCGTCTCTTCCATTAAATACTTCTCTATTCAATTACTGCTCCTCTCTGCTTCCTCTGCTCCATCCTTCCTCCTTTTCTCCTTCTCTCTCTCTCCGTCCTCAAACAAAGTGAGGAAGTAAATTCATCATTTATCACTTTGAAATTGATGGTTTTGAAAAGATGAATTGACCACAGATTCTTCTTCTTCTTCTTCTTCTTCTCTGGGTTTATTCTGTTTCTGAGTCAGAAAGTCTCTGATAGGATCCTGATCCTGTTTGGCCCCAGGAGCATGAAGGGGGGGGGGGTTATCTCAGAGAAAGACAGGAAAATATTCTAGAAACTGAGAATTATCCGGTGTCTAATTCAGGTGGAGCTGAAGCTTTGAGCACAGATTGAAGGTTTGTTTTTGGGAAATAACTTTTTTATTTAACTGTTTGTTGTTGGTTTGCTTGTTTCTGGTTTGACAGTCATGTTAGTCCTGATTAATTCATTTCCTTTTTTTTTCTTAAAGAAGTCACCACTTTTAACCACCAGCTTTCAGGTTATACCCAGAATGCTCTTGTGACCTGAGATGAAACTGATCGATTTTTTCAAACAGCGACTTGAAGAAGTGAAGTTAACAAACACTTTTGATCGAACGTCAGCGCATTTTGAAACTGAATCAAGATGCAAAATTGCTTTTTTTTTTTACTTTTAGCCTTAATCTGCAACATCATAATGAAAGATCTTTTATATATTAAAATAATGTTGGTTTCTCTCACCACAGCACTTTTCTGTTTTTGCGTCTCTTTTCTTTATTGCAAAAACTGCAAACTGCAAAACTTGCAAAAACTGAAATCTGAATAAGTCATTCTGTCTTATTTGTAGTAAAAATGGTCTTATTGTTCTTAATTTGAGCCACATTTACAAGACCAGGTCATAAAAATGTCTTATTTCAAGTTTTTTAAAGACAAAAATGAGGCATCAATTGCTTGTAACAAGTAAAAAAAAATCTGCCAATTGGATAAGATAAAAGATTCTTGTTTTAAGACATCTTTCTAATTTCAAGAAACTTTCCGGGTGAATTCGTCTTATCCCATTGGCAGATTTTTTTGACGTGTTACAAGCAATTTACACCTCATTTTGTCTTAAAAAACTTGAAATAAGTCATTTTTATGACCTGGTCTGGTGAATGTGGCTCAAATTAAGAACAATAAGACAATTTTTACTACAAATAAGACAGAATGACTTGTTCAGATTTCTGTTTTTGCAGTGCACAGTTTCCCTCAGGCCTGAACTGACTTGTTGTTCCAGAGACGACGCCAGAACCTTCACGAGATCCAGAAAAACTCTGAGGCAGAAATTTCTGCTCTGAAATTTCTTTGAATCAAAGATTCAAACTGGTGCAAAAAGATCATGTAATCCAGAAAGAAAGAGTGTGAGCATTGAGAGTGTTATATAAGGAAAGAGTCTCACTAAACAAAGACAAAGCCCCGCAGAAACGTGGGCTGTCACTAAAGTACACAGGACTGAAGCAGAGACGCCGAGAGACGCCGAGCGCTGATGGAAACGAGAGAAAAAAGGAGCAGAAAACACAGATGAAGAGGAATCTGAGGACAAAAAAAGATTAGAGATCTGAGAGGGCGCTGTTAGAGGGAGGGGGGTAATTAGAGAGAGAGAGAGAGAGACAAAGCAATCAAAAGAGGTAAACACTCAACGCCCACACACACACACACACACACACACACACACACACACACACACACACACACTCTGAACACGTGTAAACTGCAGGAGAAGCTGCTGCTGGATCAGAGACGTGGACTCAGATTCTTTTATTTCTCTACATTTACCAACATCCGAACACAGAGCGTTAATCTGATAAAGCTGCTGAGGATTATCACTCCAGGTAAACTGAGTCCGGATTAGAAAGGAGAGAGATTCAGGTTTTTAATACTGATTCAACATCTGATGTTTAAAGGGACGAGGAAACGAGAAACTCTCACATGATTCAGAGACACAGCTGTGATCAAAAGTTTCATCCTCTGGTGATTTTGTCCTGATAACATGAACAAGCAGACACAGATGTGTTTGAATGTGGACTAAAGGTAACCATGGTAACCATCCTCACACTTTCATCTTTCATCCAGTGCTGCACTGATGTTTCTGGATTCTGAGTCATGAGGAAAGAAAAAGAATTGTCAAAGTTTCTGCAGGAAAAGTGAATCCAACTGTATAAAAGAGGAAAGGGATATAAAAAGATATCCAAGGAACTGAGGATGCCAATAAGCAGAGTTCAAACTCTAATGAAGAAGTGGAAAATGAGGGATTCTGTTGAAACCAAACCACGGTCAGGTAGACCAACAAACATTTCAGCTACAACTGACAGGAAAGTTGTTCTGGATGCAAAGAAAAACCCACAAATAACTTCAGCTGAAATACAGGACTCTCTGAAAGAATGTGGTCTGGCTGTTTCAAGATGCACAATAAGGAGGCACTTGAGGAANCACCTGCAGCACCTGCAACATCTGCAGCACCTGCAGCACCTGCAACATCTGCAGCACCTGCAGCACCTGTAACACCTGCAGCACCTGTAACACCTGCAGCACCTGCAGCACCTGCAACATCTGCAGCACCTGCAGCACCTGTAACACCTGCAGCACCTGTAACACCTGCAGCACCTGCAGCATCTGCAACATCTGCAGCACCTGTAACACCTGCAGCACCTGCAGCACCTGCAACATCTGCAACATCTGCAGCACCTGCAGCAAGATCTCCCTCAGAGAAAAAAAAAAAAATCCCCTAAACTCCCTGTTTCCAGTAGGGGGCGCCTTCTTTTGATGGAAAACTACATGAACACATTCACTCCGGCTGTGACACTGTCAACATGCTTGGTCGCCCTTAGCAACAAGATCAAACTCATTTGCATATTCAAATGCAGACGCTGAAACAACTTGCTGAGAAACTCTGTGAAAAAGAGGGATTTTGTCAGGACTAAAGTCATGATCCTAGTGTTTGGGGATTTTTTTGGGGGGAAAAACAGCCACATTAATGACTTCAGGACATCAGACTTTTGCATCTAATGAGTTTTAACTGTTTTCAAAAGTATAATATGGCACCTTTAAAGTTCAGAGCAACCATGCAACTGTTTCCTGACGGTAAAGTTTCCCCTTGTTGCTCGTTCATCAAACGCATCTTCTAAGGGAAAAGACACATAAATAATTTACATTATGTATTTTCTTATGTCTGGAAGCTCATGGCCCACCCAGTATTGTGGCGCCCCCTGTGGACAAAGCTGTGAGAACAGCCCTCGTGCGTCTTGTTGAATTGAAGCCTTTACTTTGCTGATTCTGCACCAAACAGCAGCAGCTAAACCACATTAATGCAGCGATTTGCTCCAGAGGAGTCAGGTAAACTCTGCGCCTGCTCTGATTTCCCCGGCGTTATTTTTCTATCGTTCTTTTCCACCTTCAGTTTCAGCCCTGAGCTGAGTTTACAGCCAGCTGGGACCCAGTGTGGATACGTCTGCGAGGGAGGGGGTTGGAGGGGGTGGGGGGGCTGAAGCAGCTAAAGGACTGAGTGTGCGGCGTGCCAGCAGGTTAATCAGCGACGAGCAGGACTCCCTCCCGCTCTTTTCATCTCCTGCAGGTTTCAGGCGGCGGCGGCCAAAAACACTCTCCTCTGGACCGAGGCCACGCAGGGAGGGAGGGGGGCGGCGTGTGAAACCCCACAGGAAGAGTTTAGTATTTTAGGTGGAGGGAAAAGCAGCAGGAGAGTCAGTCATGGTCTCTGAGAGAAAGCAGAGCTGAAAGTGAGAAGAGGACGAGCAGAAACGTGTGAATCAGGTTTAACGACCTGAGCTCAGGTGCAGCCACATTGTTCCAGGTGATTAATGAGGTGACAGCCCCCCCCTAATGAATACACCAGCAGCTAATTGTTGGACTAATGAGAAAAATCTCTCCAGTTTGTCAATTTGATATTGGCTCTCTAAAGGTGACTGCAGAATGGACGACCTTGCCAATAAGAGGCCTATTGTTTTTTATAAATCACTGCCTTTAAGACGCTTTTTTCTGCCGCCGCCGCCGCAGCAGAGCGAGCTCAGATATTCCCTCAAAGAGTTTTCATCACAGCGGCGAGTACTACAGAGAGGAAAATCAATTTGGCACCATTACGCGTCTGATGTTGTGTCACAGCCTGGGAGCCACTTCTGCTGTAATTTAAAATCTATATCATAGTTTTAGAGTAAAATATGCTTCACNGTTTCAAGATGCACAATAAGGAGGCACTTGAGGAAAAATGGGCTGAAGAAAGACATTTCTACACAAATGCCACAAAGTTTCCTGCTTACAATACGCCAAACAGCACAGAGACAAGCCTCAAAACTTCTGGAACAAAGTCATTTGGAGTGATGAGAGCAAAAGTGAACTTTTTGTCCACAACCATAAACATTGTTCCATTTGGAGAGGAGTCAACAAGGCCTATGATGAAAGGTCCACCATTCCTACTGTGAAACACGGAGGTGGATCACTGATGTTTTGGGGATGTGTGAGCTACAAAGGCTCAGGAAACTTGGTCCAAACTGATGAATGAAGGATGAATGCAGCATGTTATCAGAAAATACTGGAGGAAAATTTACACTCATCAGCCCAGAAGCTGCACATGAGACGTACTTGGACGTTCACACATGACAATGATCCAAAACACAAGGACAAGTGGACCTGCCATTGGCTACAGCAGAATAAAGTGAAGGTTCTGGAGTGGCCATCTCAGTCTCCTGACCTCAATATCATTGAGCCACTCTGGGGAGATCTCAAACCTGCAGTTCATGCAAGACAGAGCAAGAATTTACAGGAACTGGAGGCTTTTTGCCAAGAAGAATGGTCAGTTTTACCATCTGAGAAAATAAAGACCCTCATCCACAACCAGCACAAAAGACTTCAAGCTGTCACTGATGTTAAAGGGGAAATACACGCTGTTAAGAACTGGGGGAGGGAAACTTTTCATCAGGCTCATTCTGGAAGTTTCACTAACCATGAGTGACGGAACAGTTTTTGTGATTTCATTCATATTTTCTGTAAACTTATGAGCACAACTGTAAATAACCTGGAGACTGAAAAGTGTCTTTTTCTTCTTCTCTCTGGTATTTAGAGTATTTCACTGAGAAGCTACTTATCCGTCCTCTTTACTTCAATCAGACCAAAGAATTTTCCTCCAGCGGTTTTTCAGCCCAATCTTTGACCTTGAGCATATTTTTCTTTCAGTATTGAAGTAGTGAAGTACAAACCGCTCTTTGACGTTGCTGCTCTTTACAGCGGCTGAAAGAAATCACTGATTATTCTTTTTCTTTGCCACTCCAGTTTTCTTTATATCTTATTTTATTTCTTCAGACCTGTTGAGTGTAACTGATGTCAGTGACGTGTGTTACTGCAAAATTTGGCCTTGATGTAATACCAAGTAAATATAAGGCTACGATCACTAATTTCAATATCAATTTTTTTCTTTTTTACAGAAAAAAAATCAATTGTCCACTCATTATACAGTCAATGGTACAAACTCTGTCTCCCGACTGGATCGCTAATTTCACCAACGGCACACACTGTGAGGGGGGTGAATTTTTTCTAACTCGGCCGTTTGGAAGATATTAAGGTCGAGAGCTCACCCAATCAGAGCCACAGCTCAGATCACGTGACTGACGGGCGCCCAATAGCTGTGAGTTTGGGCACAGTAACAGACGGGTGACGTCACGGAGACTATGTCCACATTTTATACAGGCTATGGTCTTCACCTGTTTCTAACCATAGATGGGGGGTTGGTATGGGTGGGTGTGTGTGTGTNTACACAGGACTGAAGCAGAGACGCCGAGAGACGCCGAGCGCTGATGGAAACGAGAGAAAAAAGGAGCAGAAAACACAGATGAAGAGGAATCTGAGGACAAAAAAAGATTAGAGATCTGAGAGGGCGCTGTTAGAGGGAGGGGGGTAATTAGAGAGAGAGAGAGAGAGAGACAAAGCAATCAAAAGAGGTAAACACTCAACGCCCACACACACACACACACACACACACACACACACACACACACACACACACACACTCTGAACACGTGTAAACTGCAGGAGAAGCTGCTGCTGGATCAGAGACGTGGACTCAGATTCTTTTATTTCTCTACATTTACCAACATCCTCACACAGAGCGTTAATCTGATAAAGCTGCGGAGGATTATCACTCCAGGTAAACTGAGTCCGGATTAGAAAGGAGAGAGATTCAGGTTTTTAATACTGACTCAACATCTGATGTTTAAAGGGACGAGGAAACGAGAAACTCTCACATGATTCAGAGACACAGCTGTGATCAAAAGTTTCATCCTCTGGTGATTTTGTCCTGATAACATGAACAAGCAGACACAGATGTGTTTGAATGTCGACTAAAGGTAACCATGGTAACCATCCTCACACTTTCATCTTTCATCCAGTGCTGCACTGATGTTTCTGGATTCTGAGTCATGAGGAAAGAAAAAGAATCGTCAAAGTTTCTGCAGGAAAAGTGAATCCAACTGTATAAAAGAGGAAAGGGATATAAAAAGATATCCAAGGAACTGAGGATGCCAATAAGCAGAGTTCAAACTCTAATGAAGAAGTGGAAAATGAGGGATTCTGTTGAAACCAAACCACGGTCAGGTAGACCAACAAACATTTCAGCTACAACTGACAGGAAAATTGTTCTGGATGCAAAGAAAAACCCACAAATAACTTCAGCTGAAATACAGGACTCTCTGAANAAAGGTCCACCATTCCTACTGTGAAACACGGAGGTGGATCACTGATGTTTTGGGGATGTGTGAGCTACAAAGGCTCAGGAAACTTGGTCCAAACTGATGAATGAAGGATGAATGCAGCATGTTATCAGAAAATACTGGAGGAAAATTTACACTCATCAGCCCAGAAGCTGCACATGAGACGTACTTGGACGTTCACACATGACAATGATCCAAAACACAAGGACAAGTGGATCTGCCATTGGCTACAGCAGAATAAAGTGAAGGTTCTGGAGTGGCCATCTCAGTCTCCTGATCTCAAACCTGCAGTTCATGCAAGACAGAGCAAGAATTTACAGGAACTGGAGGCTTTTTGTCAAGAAGAATGGTCAGTTTTACCATCTGAGAAAATAAAGACCCTCATCCACAACCAGCACAAAAGACTTCAAGCTGTCACTGATGTTAAAGGGGAAATACACGCTGTTAAGAACTGGGGGAGGGAAACTTTTCATCAGGCTCATTCTGGAAGTTTCACCAAACCACTAACCATGAGTGACGGAACAGTTTTTGTGTTTTCATTCATATTTTCTGTAAACTTATGAGCCCAACTGTAAATAACCTGGAGACTGAAAAGTGTCTTTTTCTTCTTCTCTCTGGTATTTAGAGTATTTCACTGAGAAGCTACTTATCCGTCCTCTTTACTTCAATCAGACCAAAGAATTTTCCTCCAGCAGTTTTTCAGCCCAATCTTTGACCTTGAGCATATTTTTCTTTCAGTATTGAAGTAGTGAAGTACAAACCGCTCTTTGACGTTGCTGCTCTTTACAGCGGCTGAAAGAAATCACTGATTATTCTTTGCCACTCGAGTTTTCTTTATATCTTATTTTATTTCCTCAGACCTGTTGAGTGTAACTGATGTCAGTGACATGTGTTGCTGCAAAATTTGGCCTTGATGTAATACCAAGTAAATATAAGGCTACGATCACTAATTTCAATATCAATTTTTTTCTTTTTTACAGAAAAATCAATTGTTTACTCCTGGTGAATTCTGTAAAAAACTACAGATACTTTGAGTTTTCTTGCTTTTATCAAGCTCTAAATGATGAATGTACACTGTGTATATACTCGTCGAGGTGCAGGACTTTTACTTTGTGGAGAAAAATGAGACAACAGGGAGTAAAAATGTTATAACCAGAAACTGTTTGGTAACCAAAGGGTTAAAATCCTTTTAAACATGACTGAGTTTTAACATTTAAAACTTTGTTCTGTATTTTTTTTTGTATCTTCATGTAAGAACAACCCCCAACACACAAAATTCATATTATTTTAGAAATGATTTTGCGGCCCGACTTGCAGTACCTTTGATGTCCACCAGGGGGCCGTAGCCCACAGTTTGGAAATCCCTGCTCTAAGAGTTAATTTGATGTCAATTTGTACAAATTTGATCCTAAATTCAGATGAGGCAGATGTCTGTTTAAGATGAGTCTGGTTCTGTCGGAGGTTTCTACCTGTTAAAGGGAAGTTTTTCCTCTCCACTGTAACTTTGGACAAGCTGAGCTTTGAGAAAAGTGCTGAACTCATGGAGGTTCAGATGAGATCAGACTCTTATTTTGTCTTGACGTTAAGTCTTTGTTAACAAGTCTAGATCTCTTAATGTTTTGTAAAGTGTCTTGAGATAATGTTTGTTTTGTTTGGTGCTGTATAAATAAAGATTGATTGATTGATTGATACATTTTGCCATTAACCGTTGATACAGCTCACATACAGATTCTTTACACTTTAAACTAAATTATTACAGCGACATGATCCAAACACTGATATTAAAACGCCCACTTTGTTTAGTTCAGCTTCTCTGCAGGATATTTATTTCTTCTTCTTCAGAAGGTTTAGTCTCCTTTTGGCTCTTTCCTGAAGTTTCTTATATCCCTGATAAAAACTACTCACTAACAGCAGCTGTCAACTATCGTAAAACGAAACTTATATCACGGTTTTTAACGTCCAATAACTAATGAGAAACTAACTTCTCAGAAAAAAACACCTGAACACCATGCAGCCAAATGACATCATCATACCACCTTAGAGTAAAGATGAGAGAAACGTTTCCACCAGGTATCGTAATTTTTTTTTTTAATTTCACTAACAGCACACACTGTGAGGGGGGTGAATTTTTTTCTAACTCAGCCGTTTGGAAGATATTAAGGTCGAGAGCTCGCCCAATCAGAGCCACAGCTCAGATCATGTGACTGACGGGCGCCCAATAGCTGTGAGTTTGGGCACAGTAACAGACGGGTGACGTCACAGAGACTACGACCATGTTTTATACAGGCTGTGGTCCTCACCTGTTTCTAACCATGGATGGGGGGTTGGTATGGGGGGGTGGGTGTGTGTGTGTGGGTGTGTGTGTGTGTGGGGGGGGTGAGGCCTGGATCCGGTAACTGTTTATCGAACGCTCTGAGAGCTGGTGGCAGCTGCTGCCTTCAGGTTAAACACGGAGAGAGAAGTGTGAGAAACAGTCGATGAGTCTGAGCCCCAACATGTAATTACTCATGAGATGACAACGCCTTTACGGGGGGGGTGAGACGGGGGGGTTAGGAGAGAAAAAAAAATCAATCATCGTTGAATTACTATCACTGAGTGCTCTGCAAATTACCTGAGCAGAAGAGAAAAAGAAATTACCACGCATTCGATCCCCGACCTCAACTCTTCTCCAAGACAACGGAGAGGAGACGGAGAAAAGGAGGATGAAGCTCGGAGGATCAGAGGAAGACAAAGAGACAAAGACCTGACTCCTTTCTCTGCTTTAACTCAGACACAAACACCAGAGCAGAAAACAGATTTTCTAATGGAAGCTGGCTCTGGATCATAGATATCGACAGATGCACCGTTAGCAGGCGCCTGAAAGAAATATCGAACTCTGATGGGAAAATCATCTGAGATAATTATGATGTCGAAAAACAACGACCACGACAACAAACTGTTTGACATTTCAGCCTTTCTGCATGTAAAACATCTGAGTTTAAGTTGGTAAACAACAGAGATGCAGAAAAACCACATCTGTGCTTCACAATGGTCGTTTTTTATCTGATGAGGACAGAAAAATCTCAGCACAGTAATGTTGATGTTCCAGTCTGAAGCTTTTTCAGTCAAAATGAGTGTTTTACACTAGAGATGTGCAGATAGATACTGAAATATCAACACCACCAAAAACAGATCTATATTCAATATTCAATTCTTTTTCTCAGTGTTTATAAAAACAGGAGCAGTGTTTTAATTTTGACTCTGAAGGATGTAAATGTGCTGTTTCTCCTTCTTCAGTGTGTGACCGTGACCGTGACTGAGATGTCAGTGGCGTGCGCGCTGTTTGCAGTTTGGACTTCCTCAGTGTTTCCCAGCAGAAACGTGGCTGAAACGCCGTTATGAAACCCGTCTAACTTTATCTGCTCAAAGAAAAAGCGAAAGACAGCCGACGGCAAAAGAAAGCCAGAGACAGAAGAGATTAGCGTCACCTGCGCTGGCATTGAACCAAACCAAAACAGCGTGCCAGGTCACGCCAGGAGAGGGGGGGGGGGTGGCCTGTCCTGGGCGGAGGCGTGCGACGATGGCGAGCACGCCGTAGGGCTGCTGAGACATGGCGCTGAGAAGTGAAAGGGATCAGCTCCTATTTGTGTGCTCCTCTTTCCCGATGAGTCGCATCAGCGTTTCTGTTTGTTCCTGTGGAGGGAAACTTTCAGCGGGACGACGGCGTCTTTCTGTTCACGCTTCTGTTCACGTTAGGGTCACATCTGAGTCCAGGCCCCCGGTTTAACATGCACCGGTATCAGGGTCCCCCCAGGGTTTATTTATTTATTTATAATTAAAGATCAACACAAACTAACTAAAACTTTATCAAATCAGTGGAGAGAAAAACAGCCCACGATTCATTTTGGACATTTTTGTCGCAAAACCTAAAAAAGAAAAAGTCAACATTTCGGTTTTTCCATTTTTGTGTCAGGATCTTTTTGGGGTCTTGATAAATCTTAAACTGTTAATCTTTTTATTCTTAATATGAGCCACATTGAACTGACCAGAAACAAGTAGAAAAAATCTACCAATGGAACAAAAAAAAGTTTCTTGTTCAGAGACATAATTCACGTTTTAAGAAACTTGACAAGAGAATCTGGGTGAATTTTTTAACAATATTTTTGTCTTTAGAAACTTGGAATACAACATTGTCCTGGATTTATGAGTTGAATGTGGCTCATATGAAGAATAAAATGACTGTTTTTACTAAGAAATGTCAAGTTGTTCTAAGAACCAAGTCAAAAAAATTCACCCAAATTTCTTGTGAAGTTTCTTGAAACGTGAATGTCTTCAAACAAGAAACTTATTTTTTACTCCTTTGGCAGATTTTTTTTGATTTTTTGTTTCTGGACTAGTCAGTTGAATGTGGCTCATGTCAAGAATAAAAAGACTTAATTTTTTTAAACTAAAAATAAGACAGAAACACTTGGTTATATTTCAGTTTCTGCAGTGATGAAAATGATCACGTTCATGAACAATCGCTTATTTAACTCGTTCAGGTAAAACACGACAGTTCAGATTATACAAATCAGCTGATGCAACAAGTTTTTGAAAAATAACGAAACAGGAAACAACTAAAACAACCCTGCCTGAAATGTTTAATTGAATATCAGTGACAGTTTTCTAAATGAATTGGCGACCCCCCCAGAAATCATCTGGTGACCCTCATTGGGGCCAGGACCCACAGGTTGAGAACAGCTGCTCTAAACTACGACTGCTTCATTTCAACACTGTTCTTCATCTGTTTCTGTCCAATTACGACGCTGCTGTGGCTGAAGTTCACCTCAGAGATCAATGAAACGTCGAATTATCTTCGTCTCTTCATCAGAAACAAAGGTTTCCTCTCCTCGTCGGCTAAAGACGCAGAAATCAAAGAGTTTCTCTTAATTGACTGTTCTGCAGAAGCTGGAGACGTTTTCTCTCTCTCACCTTCTCCTCTCTCACCTGGAGAGCGAGCGGGCGAGCGGCTCATTCGCGGCGCCTCAGCCTCCAAATGGAGCGCGCTCTGTTTGATGACCCTATTTGTATTCTGCTGCTGTGCAGCTTCTGCTGACCTGGGAGTGAGAGATACAGCAGCAGCCTGCCCCCCCCCCCCAGCTTCCTGCCTCCATCCTTCTCTCCTGCTCCTCCACCAAACGCCTCTCGGTGCTTTAAAACCCTCCTGAAGTCAGCGCCAGGTGCTGCTGCTCAGTAAATGCTCTTGGTGGACAAACAGTTGGAGCTGGGCGAGCTCCTGTCCTGTGGAGTTAAGGTGGGGGGGGTTAGGGAGGGTGGGGGGGTCTGGAGGAGGTGACAGCCTCAGGGACAGAGTGTACTCAAGCTACAAAACCACAGGATTTTTACTGACTCTCCAACAAACAGAGACAGAAAGAAAACCTCTGAGAAAACTGGAGTGAACCTTTCCTTTTTTTTCTGGACCTGGTGTTTATACATTTTTCTCATCTAGAAAAATACAATATGTTTTTTTTAATTAATTTCCAGCTGCAAAGTTTCATTTTGTTCCATTGAATCAGCTGTGAGGAGTTTCTGGTAAAGCTAGAATTAGCACCAGTGATAAAGACTCCACTTCCCATAAGCCCTTGCTCCCCAATGATGATGAACTGAGGCTTGTGTTAGTTTCAGTTTTGGTTTGTTTTGGAAAAATTACAGTAGATCACATTTTCTTTTTGACTCTACTTTTCTCTATTAAAGAGGACGTTTTACCAAACATAACAAAGTAATTATCAACAGTTACGAGGATCTTGGTTTGGCTCTAACTAACATTCAGTGTTTTTCAGGCCCCAAAGTCTCTCATGTTTCTTTGAAAAACCTGTTATAGAGCATCAAGTATTTCTCTGTAGAACAGCCTTTGTTTTGGAGCTCGTGGACGAGTGTAGGTTATAGCTGTGAACAGGAGCTGGTGAATTGTTCTTTTTGATGCCACTTGAGATTTAAAGCCCCTAAATGAGGATTATCACATGAATTATGAAACTGCTGTTGGTTTAAATGATTCTTCCTGGGACTGATTCACGATCCCTGTTTCTTCTCTGCGCCTCAGTTATACGACCTGTAATAAAGTCTGATATTAATTAAGCCTCTTTGAGGACGGCTGACTTAAATCACTGTCCAATAAAAGCAGAGCTCTCTGATCGTGTCAGATTTACTCCACATCAGCCTCATCAGTCAAACTCCTCATGTTGAATTCTTCCAGATAAAAGATGGAAAAGTTCAAAAGAAAAAGTTTGGAGCTGCAGATTTTTGTGCCAAACTTGAGAAATAAAAAGCTGTGTGAGTTTAGTCTTTTCTTTAAAGGCAGCAATATGCTGCTTCACCTGTTTGCTGACAAACACAGCAGGGAAGTCGAACTTGGCTGAGAACAAATGGAGCAGACAGATTTCTCCTGTTTACGTCGCCTCCAGCGAACAAATCTGCATCAGACTTTAGAGGAAGAGGAAGAAAACTCCTGAATCTCTGCTGTGTCTCTGCTGTTTCTCTGCTGCTTCCGTTTCTCTGCTGCTTCTCTGCTGTTTCTCTGCTGTTTCTGTTTCTCTGCTGTTTCTCTGCTGTTTCTGTTTCTCTGCTGCTTCTCTGCTTCTTCTCTGCTGTTTCTGTTTCTCTGCTGTTTCTTTGCTGCTTCTCTGCTGTTTCTTTGCTGCTTCTCTGCTGTTTCTGTTTCTCTGCTGTTTCTTTGCTGTTTCTCTGCTGTTTCTCTGCTGCTTCTCTGCTGTTTCTGTTTCTCTGCTGTTTCTCTGCTGTTTCTCTGCTGTTTCTCTGCTGCTTCTCTGCTGTTTCTGTTTCTCTGCTGCTTCTCTGCTGTTTCTGTTTCTCTGCTGCTTCTCTGCTGTTTCTCTGCTGCTTCTCTGCTGCTTCTCTGCTGTTTTCTCTTATGTTTCTCTGCTGTTTTTCTGCTGTTTCTGTTTCTCTGCTGTTTCTCTGCTGTTTCTCTGCTGCTTCTCTGCTGTTTCTCAGCTGTTGACTGCTGTTTCTCTGCTGTTTCTCTGCTGTTTCTCTGCTGCTTCTCTGCTGTTTCTGTTTCTCTGCTGTTTCTCTGCTGTTTCTCTGCTGTTTTCCTGCTGTTTCTCTGCTGCTTCTCTGCTGATTTCTCTTATGTTTCTCTGCTGTTTTTCTGCTGTTTCTCTGCTGCTTCTCTGCTGCTTCTCTGCTGTTTCTCTGCTGTTTCTCTGCTGTTTCTCTGCTGTTTCTCTGAGGTGGTGTCCAGAGGATAAAGTGACTTTAATCCTCTGTAAAGAACATTTACACCTGTGAGCTCTAAAAAAAGGTCGTACCTGTGGGGAAGTGCTCGTTCACCGGCCAGTTGTCCACCTGCAGCGTTGCGTTGCCGCCGTTTCTGGTGAATCGCACCAAATGATATTTGCCATCGTTCACCGCCGTGGTCAGTTCCTTAACGCTGATGTCCACGGTCCCGATGTTAAACGTCACGCCTATTTTTCCTTGTTCCTGGAGACGACACAAAAAAGAAGAAGAAGAAACGTTAGAGGAACAAACTTCACAGTGTTTGAAAAACGACAAATCGACCAATGAGAAGCTGAAATCATCACAATCAGGAACTTTGTTAAGCCTGACCCATCAGAAAATAGTCAAAAAATTACAATTTCTTTTGGACTCGAGATGTTTATTAACTCTTTAAACACAATCACAAAAAATATTGCTTCATCATTTCCGTTCATATTATATTTCTTGTATCACATTAGACACACTGGGCAGTTTTATGACATTTTTTTTGTGAATATGAATTCGTTTCATGCAGAAAACAATTATTTTTTTAACCCTCTGATGCATGAATTATCAAAGTCAGTGTCTGGATTTTTCCTTTGAGTGTTTTTATTTGTCTTAAGGCATGAAAAAAGTTTTCAATTTTTTTTCTTCAAATATTTGTAACAGAACATTCAACATAAAAAAAGAGTGAAATTAATGTAAACATAACTATTTTTTTGTTTGACTTCCTTTCTTTTTTTTTTGTTAATTTCATGAATAATCTTTTTTTAATGCTTTGTGAAACATTTTGACTCTCTTACATCCATTTTAACACTGAATAATGTCTAGTTATTACGCTGTTTTACCCTCAAATGTTTGTCTGTAACTTATTTTTTTAAATATATATGTTTGGAAAAAGAATTTTTCAGGCTCTAAGAAGAATGAAAATATCCTGACACAGGTTAATATGAATTTCCACCACATGAACCATTGAATTTAGGAGTAAATAAGTTTTAAATAGGTGTAACTGTAGTGACCACTATGACCACAGGGTTAAAAAGTAACTATTCTGATGTTATTCTTGCTGCAACTTCTTGAAAATTTTCCTGAAAATATGTGAGTGGATGATTTTTAAAAGGACCAAAATAAAACTTCAGCCGACTGTAGTGATGTTACAATCCTCAGGGTGGTAGAAAAATGTTTTTAAAAAATATTTTTACAGGTTTTTAAAGAAACTATTTATCATGTTGATGAGTTAGAGGTCTTTGAACTTTCTTTGACTGAAACAGACGTTCATATTTAATCTGAAAGTTTCACTTAAAAGTTTGAGAAGTTTTTGAGCAAGTTTAAGATCAGTGAAAGAAAATCCTGAGTCTGAGACCAAAACCTTTAAAACGTGGCGTAGAAACGAAGAGTGGTGTAAACTGTGACATCACCAGGTCTCTGCCATCATTTCACACTGATTCATTAATTATACAATAAACAAAGTGTGCAAAGTTCAGCGCGTTCGGCGGCTTGGATGAACGCCCTCGGCTCGGGCTAATGGTGAAGTGCTCAGAGGAGCGGCGGACGCTGGCTCTCCTCGCTTCATTACGCGGCTGTAATGTGATGAAAATAAGCTGCCAGTAAAGATGTAATGATGAGTAATGCTCCCTGCAGCCTGTCACCGCACAACCTGCCAGGACACCTCCCTTCTTCTGCCGCGCGCTCACACAAACTGATGAAAACCATATGTTTTCTTTAGCTCCTGATGCTAAAGCAGTTTTAGCGTGGCCATAAATCCTGCCCCCCCCCATCATCACCACCCCTGACTCATCTCCCCCCAGACCCCTGTTTTTCATGAGCTGCCAGCCTGTTTTATTGCAGCTGTTTGCGTATTCATGTAGGCGTTACGAGCCAAAAGGTTTGGAGAGCGGAGGACGGGCTTGAGTGAGCGGCGAAGAGGACGCCGAGCCGTGTTCTCGCTCTCGTTTGTTTTAATCCCCCACAGGGAATCTCTGAGTGTAATTACCTACTTTAGAAGCCACCAGCGCAGGGAGCGTTCTCATAACAGAAGCAAAATTAAGGAGCCATGCACACGGGGGCAGACACACATATCGTTAACTGATGATCAGAGACGGCGCTCTCTGGAACAAAGCGAGCACCACGATGGCGGGAAGAGTTTAACCGGCGCCTTCAGCAGTGACGGCGCTGAGAGCTACAGGTCTGTCTTTAACGTTGTTACGGCCTCTAAACGCCTCAGAGGAGCGTTTCATAAGGCCGACCGCTCTTTACACACTCCCTCCTGCTCCTTTAATCATATATTCTTCTGTAAGACTCCAATAAAACACCAGAGCATCCGGCTGCAGCTGCAGGAAACAAGGACGTCTGACACTTCATCAAACCTATCAAACACATACGACTCAACATGGATCATTTTCCACCTGCACAAACTAAACTGAGGCTGCACAGACGTCAGAGCTGTGTCAATCAAACCAAACCACACTAAATATTGTGCAAAACCTAAAAAAATGCAATAAAAATGGAAATGGGAACACCAAAATAACAATAAATAAAACTTAAATGTCACTGAAAAGTTTTGATGCTCTCATGAGGCGTTTTTTTTTTTTTTCAAGGATTAGATATTGAAGTTTATCACAAAGTGCGATGGAAACACTGGTCTCAAAAAACATAATACTGGATGTGAATAACAGACGTAGAAGCCAATAACCACAAGTTAAAGAAATAAATAAAAACTTAGCTTTGGTGATGATTCTTTTTGTCCATTAAGTTGAAAATTTGAAAAAAAAAAGTCAAGATTTTGTGATAACATGTTAAAATTAAGTGATAAAGTCAAAAATTTGAGATTAAAAGTCAAAGTCTTGCAATAAAAAGTCCAAATAATGTGGAAAAATGTCAAAGTTATGTGATACAGTCGGAATTCTGAGGTATATAGTTGAAAGGTCAAGATAAAGAGTCAAAATAATGTGATAAAAAAGTCAAGATTTTGAGATAAAAATTCAAACTTGTGATAGCAAATGTCCAAATGAATAGAAAAAAGTTATTCTCTATGAGGTATCCAGGTAGAACTGTAAACTAAAAAGTCAAAATTATGAGATAAGAAATTATCTTTATGATAATAAGTGTCATAATTTGATAGGAAAAGTCAAAATTTCGGGACAAATAGTCAAAATCTTGAGATAAAGTTGAAATTATGAGATATAGTCAAGATGTTGAGGGGAAAAAAAAGTAAAAATATTGAAAAATAATGTCAAAATCAGAGGATAAAAAGTTGACATTTGAGGTTTATAGGTAAAAGTTCAAGATAGAAATTCAAAACTTTATGTTTAATCTACAAATTTTGACTTAATATGGGAAAAAAAAAGTCTCAACAAAGCCTGTTATGGATTTTTATTCTTTTAACTGTTGGAAATTTGCTTCTTTAAACGTGAAATGAGTTTGAAAATATCTGCGTAAAGGATTATGACCAAAAATCCAATAATGTTCTGTTTTTTTACAGTAAATAAAAGACATGACGTCAGTGAAGGAACAAACTGTGACGTAAACTTCACAGTTTAGTTTGATCTAAGACCAAAAAACTTTCCTCCTCCTCAAATTCAATAAACGCCAGATTCACTCCTGAGTTTATGGCAACACGACCATAAACGAACACGGGGGCTGATGCTGTTAATCTGATATTTACACAATGTGGGAGCAGAACATAAACCAGAAAAAGAGAAAATCTGGAATAAATACATTTTAGAGATGAGTCAGGAACAAATATGAGCTCTGAAACCAGGTTTGCTCCAGTATCTGCTCATTTTCTTTAAGTAGATCAAAAGTGAGGACTGAGCTCTGGAAATAAAAACACAGAAACTCTTTTATCTACGTTTTTAAACACAGCAGTGAGATATTTCTGTCTCATTCAACAGAAAAGTCTCCAGCTTCTTCTGTTCACAAAGTTTCCAGCTGCTCAAAGTTTCTTCATCCATCAGAGCTCTTCAGTTTTCAGAAACAGCAGCTTTTGCATGAAAGCTTCATAAAATAATGTGAACTCTTCAAACTCCTGCAGCTCAGATAATAACGGGAACAGGACGACGCTGCAGACACGAGAAACCCATCACATCAACGCCGCCGCGGCCAGAGAGAATATCTGAGTCTGCACTTCATGTTTGAGTCTTCATTTCAGCAGGCATTAAAACTTAAAGAGCCGGACAAATACTCAGAGGTAAAGTGTGTGTGTGCAGAAATGTGAACACACATGATTGGTTCAGACAGAAAAAGCTGCACATGAATATGTTGATGATTTAATGTGACAAGGTGATGTTCACTCAGTGTGTTGTACCGTGAAAAATACTACTAAAGCATCCTGGCTCTCCTGACTAATGACAGGACCTTTCCCTGCTACAAACAACAAAAAAACCTATGTCTGATACACACACACACACACACACACACACACACACACACACACACACACACACACAGATCAGTGTGACCTTCAGAGGCTGTGGCAGCTCTGACTCTCCTGTGTAGTCGCATCAAAGCCACATGAGCGACCCACTAATACCTACAAACAAAGACAGATCCTGCCCCCCCCTCGCCCCCCCCGCCCCCCCGGCCCTGCTACAAACAAACAACAGAACACAACAGTCGTACACGGCTGTAACGGTCGCTGAGAGCGCCCGGGGCACTGTGCATGCTGGGAACTCTGTGTGTGTGTGTGTTTCAGCTCCGTCTCTCTTCTATCTCTGCTCCTGTTGTCCGACTCCGCCACCCACCCACCTGCAAGCCCCCCACCCCCCACCCCCACCCTCACCGCTGTGCTGCAGCAACACGGCGTGATTGACAGATCCAATTACGTTTTTTATTGGCCTGTCGCTCGCCGGGCGGGAAGGCACTTCATTGTCTCCTGAGCAAAAGGGGAAAAATGGCGATTGTTCTTTAGTGGAAAAGATGATGGCCACAATTCGAGGCGTAAACAAATGATGCAGGGAGAATCACTTCCACACACACACACACACACCGGACGCTAAAACACACACACACAGAGTCAAGGAGTGTAACCTTGTTCTGAAGGATTTTGGTATCTGTGCAGAGGAAAAAACAAAGCAGCAGAGAAAACGCTGTGGATGTGACTTTACAGTAAAAGGCAATAATTTAGCGCCATGATACGCTTCACTCCCACACGCTCTTTAACGCCAATCACAAACACTCTCCGCGCTCACAGCACAGCGAGATGATGTTGGCGTTTTGTTGCGTGTCACATAAGTGTACATTATGTGTGGGCATGTTGTGTTTGCTCTGTAACTAAAGTCTGATAAATGTGTTTCCAGGGGGGGTTTGGTTTGGACTTGGCACGCGGCGGTGGCGCCCCCCCCCCCCAACGGTCCCACGTGACCCGGCACACGCTGACATCAGTAATCAGGCCTGCCGCAATCCAATTCAGAGCAGATCAATGCCTCCAACACAAGCAGCGCCGCGGGCAGAGTGAGAGAGAGAGAATCACTCAGAGCGGCGGCGGCTGACAATGAACCCCCCCCCCCACAACTGACCGAACGGCCATTCCCCAACGCCACGGGGCCACAGACTGATCATATATCTGAGAGACGTTTTATGGGGCTGGGATTGGTGGAATTGGCACATTTAGCTCTGCTGGGGAGGCAGAAAAATTGCAAGAGGTGAAGGAAAAAGGAGACTTTAAGTCGTCAAATAGCAGAGATTTTCTCTGAGGAACAAATATCAGAGAAAAGAATCAAAGTGAGCTTTTTACTCCTGTTAAAGGCTCGATAATCAAGCTCTGACTGAAACCTGGTACAGACACAGAGATCTTACTGTAAAAATCCAGTTTAACCTTTATTCAACAGAAGATACTTAATGTTCAAACTGATAAACTTTATTGTTTTATGTAAATATTCTCTCATTGTGAGTTTGATGCTGCAGCTCGTTCCTCCTGTAACATCACTGCTTCAGTGTTTTGTTTGTCCAAGCTTTGGAGCAGAGTGTGTCTTGGTTTCATTGTCTTTGAAATGTGGACTCGTCAGACCCTAGCAGACTTTTCCACTTTGCCTCAGTCCATCTCAGATGAGCTCGGGCCCAGAGAAGCCGGCGGCGGCAGCGTTTGTGTGTGTTGTTGATGTGTGACTTTGTCTTTGCATGGTAGAGTTTGAACTGTCACTTGTAGATGTAGTGATGAACTGTGTTAACTGACAATGGTTTTCTGAAGTGTTCCTGAGCCCACGTGCTAATATCCTTTACACAATGATGTGGGTTTTTAATGCAGCGCCGCCTGAGGGGTCAAAGGTCACGGCCATTCAATGTTGGTTTTGGGCCTTGCTGCTTACGTGCAGAGATTTCTCCAGATTCTCTGAATCTTTTGATGATATTATGGTCTGTAGATGATGAAATCCATCAATTCCTGCAGTTGGACAAAGTTGAGAAACATTGGGCCTCATTCACAAAACGTTCGTACGCACAAATTCGTGCCTAAATCATTCGTACGAACGTTTGACGCACAAACCTGTGATTCATCAAAGTTTTCATCCCTCAATTTCTTCTTACTTTGCAAACAAATGTAGAACCTCCTCAGACCATGAGTACGCACAAATAATGAATGATCAGCTGTTTATATAATTAAATGGATTAAATCATCGACTGCTCTGACAAACAGTTTCATAAAGTTGTGCAAACTGAATGAAGACGTAAAATAATTGGCTTCTTCTTATGATTTTGAACATTTTCTGAGTAAATGACGCACACACAGCTCAGCTGTTCACTCAGATTTATTTACCTGTTTGTAAAAATATCCAGCAGCTGTTTTAATGTGTTATTTATGTCACGGATACACGGTACGATCTCCCTCACAGCACCAGGAGAATCAGCTGATCATTTATCTCCGGTCAGGACGAGCGTCTGCAGACGAGTCTCTGAGACACCGAGAGAACGAGCTGTGAGGTTGATGCTGATGATGAGGACCTAAAGGAAGACTGCTCCTCCTCCTGAACCTCTGAACAGATGTCCTTATATGGATGAATTGGGGCGTGGTTTATGTTAATTTCAGGATGCAGGAACGCGCCTGTGGATTTAGAATGATTCTGATTCACTAACATACGCTGGAGCGAACAAAAACAGCTGCTGCGCACGTGTCATGAATCCGACGGTGATTTTGCGTATTTGCTCATTTCGTGCGGGGAGTAAGAACATTTCTACGCATTTATTTGTGAATGAGGCCCATTGTTCTTAAACTGTTGGACTATTTGCTCACGCAGTTGTTGACAAAGTGGTGAACCTGGCTCCATCTTTGCTTGTGAAGGACTGAGCCTTTTGGGGATGATGCTCCTTTTATACCCAATCATGACACTCACCTGTTTAAATCAACCTGTTCACCTGTGGAATGATCCAAACAGATGTTTTTTCAGCTTCAGCAACTTTAACAGACTTTTGTTCAACCTGAACAAGATTTTTAGGAACAAGACGCAGCATCAAACTTAAAATTAGTGAATATTTGCAGAAAACAAACAAATATCTTGTCTTTGCCGTGAGGAACTGAGGTTAGAGGATGAGTCTGTGGATCTATACTGAGTCTCAGATGGAGGAAAGATCTGATATCATGAATGTGAACATGCCCCCTGGGGTGGGGGGAGGGGGGGGGGGGGTTCGGTTACATATCCTCCCTTTTATCTGACACCAACGCTCAACTTAGCTTTTGTGGTCGGGGCCATCAAAACTGGATCATAGAAACAGAATCGATAGAGTGGAGGAGCTGGGCCGAGCGGAGCGGCCGTGGATTGATGCAGTCGTCCTTCGCTCTGCCACAAACATTTATCCTCAGTAATTGACAGAGATAACTCTGTGATTTGTAGCCGTCAGGACCCTCAGCCACAAACTTCACAGAGTTGGATGGAAATGTTGGTGACGACTGGAGACGAAGAGTTTATCAGAGACATTTCTGCACAAACAATGAAATGAAAGCTTCACTGTGTGCACCCTGATTTATTAAGATAATTACATTTATTCAAATACTCTGAACTTCAGTGGATCTGTGCAGCTTTTCAGTCAGAAACATCAGAAACATTAAGTTATTTACTGGTTTCATTTACCCTGTAGGAAAGTGCCAAACCTAAATATTATTTCAGAGAATAAATCTAAAACTATCATAAAAAAAATCCTGTGTGAATAGTAATCAAGTACGGAAGCTCACTTCTGCCAGTTGAAAAAATAAAAATTTAAACATCAGATTATGTTTTTGGCCAGTATTGATTAAAAACTTTGAGATGAAAAGTTGGATTTTTAGGATAAAAAGTAAAAAATTATGAGACAAAATCTAAATGGTAAGAAAAAAAAACAGATCTTTGAGCTTTTAAAGTCAAAATCTCAAGATAAAAGAAACAAATTTGAGATAAAGGGGCAAAAGGTATCTCAAAATTTCTACTTAATATAAGCAAAAGTGTTTTATTTTTATATTTTATCAACTTACAGGAATAGAATTAAAATCCTCAAACCACTTCATCTGAAACTGTGACTTTAAAATGAAGCTTTCTTTGGTGATTTTATGGTTTTATATTCAGTGAATTAAATAAAAACGTGTTGTTTTAACCCCAAGTGGCTTCAGATTTGTCTTTATTTATTAATTTCTCAAGGTTTTGAGACACTTTTTCTTCTACTTTTTTCCTGATGTCACAGTTAATTAAACGACCACACAAGTACTTTAGAGTTTTTAACGTTTAAAACAAACTTTTTTTTGTCCTTTTGTTCCTGAAACATCAGGCCGTCACACTTAAACTCTGGTTGACATTTTCCTTTATTGAAATGAACATAAAGCCTTTTTATTCTAATTCAGCTCAACTTGATCTGTTCTGTTTTCATGAAATAAGAAAGACATTTAAAAAAAAATATGAGTCAATCTTTCAGTTTAAGTAGATCCAGTAAATGTGTCTCCTGCTGTTTAAATAATGTTTGTTCAGATCTGAAGAAAGAAAACGAACTTTTTAAAGCTCCTGTGAGGAACTTGTGTTGGGGGGGGGCACTGAAACCAAGACCTTTAAAACTACGTCTATTTACTGAGCAAAAATTAAACATAAAAAAGGGGAAGACAACTAAAAAAAAAAAATTATTGTGACATAAAGTAAGACGTCACTTTTGTTGAGTTTCTTTCTGGATCTGTTAGATTGGTGTGAACTCTAGCGCCCCCTGTGGTGGAACTGTGCATATTTTGTCTCATACATATGTTAAAAGGTTATTTAACCCTCCGATGCATGAATTATGAAAGCCAGTGTAAGGATTTTCCCTTCTGTGTTTTCATTTGTCTTAAAGCATAAAAAAATAGTTTTCCTTTTTTTTTTTTCCTTTCAAATAGACAAGCAGGGCTGCACGGTGGCACAGCGGGTAAATTACCCGTAGGTGTGAGTGTGTGTGAATGGTTGTTTGTCTATATGTCAGCCCTGCTGTTGACTGGCGACCAATCCAGGGTGTATCCCGCCTCTCGCCCAATGGCTCCAGCCACCCGCGACCCTGAATAGCAGGATAGACGGTTAAGAAAATGGATGGTGCATTAAACAGATAAACAGGTAAAAGGTAATAGAACCAGGACTTGCAGTTTCTTTCTTTCTTCTTTTGGCTACTTTCTCTTCTTGCTGACCTTTCAATGCACCTTACAGTACTATTTTCTTACACCCATCTTTCCACACCACATTCACACACTAATGGGAGAGACAGCTACTTCTAACCTATCCTCTCTTCTTACCTAAGCTGCTCACAGTCATACACACATCACCGAGCAGTTGGAATGTGGAATTGCACGAGCTGGAATCGAACCCCTGACCTTCTGATTGTGAGGCAGGAACTTAACCACTGAGCCACGGCTCCCACCACCACCCTATCACTGTCTATTCTTTTGTAACTGAGTATTCAACTTAAAACAGTTTGAACTTAATTTAAATATGACTTACGTTTTGTTTGACTTCTTGTCTTTTCTTGGTAATTTCATGAATAATCTTTTTCAATTCTTTGCGAACCGTTTTAACTCTCTTTCATCCATTTTAACACTGAATAATTTATAGTTATTACGCTTTTTTACCCTCAAATATTTGTCTAGGACATGTTCTAAAATAGATATATATTTGGAAAAAGAATTGAAAACATTTTTTCAGGCCCTAAGAAGAATAAAAAAATCCTGACACAGGTTAATATGAATTTCTACCACATGAACCATTGAATTTAGGAGTAAATAACTTTTAAACTGGTGTTAACTGTAGTGACCATGATGCACCACAGGGTTAATGTAGGAATCTTTCACTTTTATGGGTCAGTCATTTCTCTGTGACTCTTTATGCATAAATAATTATAAATGAGCTGTTGACTCTTACGCTGTGATTTCAGGTGTTAAAATAACTCTGGAGGAAAAGTCAGTTTTTTATCTGACGGTTTGCTTTTGTCAGTAAGAAGAGAAATTGATGCTTATTTGATTGTGTTTTACAACTAAGTGATAACGTCTCACAGCAGATTTAAGTTCTTCCACTCTGTAGTTGGCTGGTTTAACTTTGAAAAGGTGGAAAAGTGGATCCAAAAGTTGAGCGGTGATAAATCTCAGAGGAGAAAATAAGAAAACGTCGTCTCTGTGACTCTGAATGACCAAGAGAAGAAAACGTCAGGAGGTTATCTCTGTGATGGAGGACGCTCGCTCTGACACTCGCTCTGATCACACACAGGAACAAACACCATGACGCTTCAGTTTCATGTGGAAAAAACTTACAACACCAGATACTGTATTTGTCTCTGCACGTTTCAGAGCAACAAAAACACTTTTCAGTTTCATCCTCTGAGAAGAATAAAAGAAGACGGTGAGATATAACAGAGGGAGAACTGTGGGTCAATCAGTGTGTGCAGCGTCCTGTTTCATTAAGCAAGAAAAAAGAGTACAAGAGGGAGGAAGAGGGGAAAAAAGCAAATCCCAAACTCGGCCCCTGAAGAAAAAGCACCTCAGCACATGAGCAACATAATAAACTATTACAACAAAACTAAAAAATTGCACATTACTTTTTCTCTGATTGCAGAAAAAGTGCAATAAATGCAGATTTTGTTGGAGGTCAGTCAGTAAATTC
Source organism: Thalassoma bifasciatum (assembly GCA_008086565.1). Lineage (NCBI taxonomy): Eukaryota > Metazoa > Chordata > Actinopteri > Labriformes > Labridae > Thalassoma > Thalassoma bifasciatum. Next base: position 76,660 of record RPOG01001958.1, read on the forward strand.
AGCAGCACAAGAACAAACTGTAGGAAACGGTTGTTGTTGGTTTCCATGGCAACAGTTAAAACTAGTGATGTGTGATTTGGTTTCAGTCTGATACCAAGTAAATACGAGGCCAGTGTCAAAGGTGGGCCCCAACATTTCTGAGACTTAAACGTGGGCCCTGAGTTGGGAAAGGTTGGGAATCACTGCCCTAAACTATCTGCTCGACTGAATATCAGAAAAAGTTCAAGTCCATTAATGTTTTTCTGGACACTTGATGTGAAACTCCCCCCCCCCTCAGTCCTGCAGCACAGATATATATTTTAATATCTTGTTGGAAGCATAACTGGATATGGATGTAGTTTCACGTTGCACTGATGCAGATTAAGTGCTTTGGACGGACGAGCGGCACAAAAGGCTCTAATTGTGGCGGCGTCTCCTCGGCGTCCTGAGCACAGAGAGATGAATAAAACACGTCAGACGCTGCAGACACGCTTTTCCTCTCTGTGTGAGCAGCACAAACTGCAGAGTTCAGGTTCCTGCCTCCGTACAGGACGAGTCTTAATGCACTCTTCAAATCAACATGGCTCAGAAAACTGTGAAGTTTCATCAATCTTTAACGCTCTCGCCGCCTCCGTCAGACATTCATAATCGAGGGCAGAGCTGTTGTGGGGGGGGGCTCTGAAATATTGATCAGACCTAAAAGAACCCAGAGGTCCAACACAGGCTGTGTTTCACACCTGAGAGCATCAGGAACAGCTTCATCCGGCCGACAGGCACAAAATGGCTGCCACCTCCTCTTCCTCCTGCTGAGCACGGCGGCGGCGGCGTCAGCTGGAGGTAATTCTGAGGATAAAACCAGCGAGTGCATTAGCCATCAGGGAGGTTAATGCTCAGGAGTGGGAGCTGCTGTTCGCTCACACTGAAGAGTCAGAGTCAGAACGTGCTGCAGCGGCGATGGCGACGGCGATGGCGGTGGCGGTGGCGGCGTTGCAGGGGAAGGTAATGGCTTTGACTCCTGCGCTCCGGCTCAATGTCAAACTCTGAAGCCGGCTCTTTGATCCTCTGCTGCAGAATATGAACGGCACAGGGTCAGCCTTATCAATTATTTAGCGGCCTCCTCCCTGCTTCCTGTTTGTCCGCTCTCCTGGCTGTAACTCGCCCTGACACTAATGGCCGACGGCTCGGTGAAAACATTTATCAACGTTACAGCGGAGTCGTCTCCGCGCGGCGATATCACTTTCAGGCTTTTGGCTGAAGGTGGAGTCCTGACGCTGCACTGATCCTAATCATCACCACTATACTTTACTGAAGCGTCCTGAGGCTGCAGCAAACTCTCTGCCCCTGAAACAACCTTTTGTTACCACAAACTGTTCAACCATAAATCTGAGCTTCACCAGGAAAGATTACAAACCAATCTTTCATACATTATGTTTTCCTGCACTTTATTCTGGGTCATTCTTTAAAAGTTTCCTCCATCAAACCAAACTTCTGTGAGCTCAGCGTTTGGCTCTGACTGCAGCTTCTCTTCATCTGTTCTTCTATACTTTAAACTCTAAACCTCAAACACTCTGTTTTTATTATACTTTTACTCTTAAAGCTTTCATGAGGAACTTTAAGTTTATGTTAAGTTTGGCGCCCCCTGTGAGCAAAGCTTAAACAGAGAAAAACTTTTAACATCTTTGATGATTTTGTCTCATTTGTGTTTGATTTATATTCACAAAGTTTTGCTTTTGAGAGTCAAACACAGTGAGCTCCTGTTACAGAGGAAATACTCTGCATCTGTCTGTGCTGCATCTCCGCTGTGGTGCGTGTTGACTGCGTTTGTCAACTCACACCGGCTGCGTGTTACGTCCTCCACACGTCCACGTTTCCCAAACTTTTCCTCCTGTGACCCCCAAAATAGCAGTGTTAGGGACTGCTGACCCCCTGCTGTGGTACGACACTCATGGGACAATCCAAAAACAGACAAAAACCAACAAAACCCTCCTGAGGATACTTCATTTAACTGATCGATAGAAAATTTACCGACTAATGTTCACTTTGCTGAGTTCACGGCATCAAACTTGAACAAAGAAATGTGAAAAACAGATAAAAAAGTTTCTGTTTGCATAATTTTATATTATCTTTCACCCCAATTTTTGCTCTGATTCTTAAAATAATGGATAAAATGTTCATGAATTGTTCAAAGTTTTTGATTTTGGGACACATTCCATGACCCCCTATCAATGTCTCGCGACCCCCCAAAGGGTCCAGACCCCCACTTTGGGAACCACTGATCTAGGAGATCCTGTGCTCCTCATTTTATAGATCAGTCTCTCTTCATTCATATTGGATGGTAAAAGCGTAAATCTGTTGAATCCTTGTGTTTCTCCGCTCATTCTGTTCTATCATCCTTGAAGTCGAGCTAAATACGATCTAATTTTGGTTTGTTTTATTTTGAAAGTCACCCGCCCTTTTTGATAGTTTCCAGACTCTACTTCCTGTCCCGCTCGATCTTCTTTGCGCTGAATTTTTGCATCACAGCTGCGTCGTCCGGCAGAAATAGGATTACTGTGTATCACTTGCAGCCAGACCGCAGGTGAACAGATGCAGCGTGAGATTACACACTGACTTGAATGAATCCCAATTGATTTTTTGCCGTGACGCAGACGGATGTGGAGTATTTTAGTCGTTAGTGTTGTTACAGTCATTACTGACATGTCTCAGAGCACCAGGCTGTGAGGAGTTAACCTAAATGTAGCTGCTACTAAACTACAAACTCACAAAGTTTGTTTGTTGATGTGTTTCAAACATCAGCAGAACTGTTGATAAAAGCTTCACCTTGTTGCTTTATATTTGGTAAAAATTTGTCTGAAACAAAGAAAAGAGTTAAAAAAGAGATCAACCCTCTATTTCTTCCGAAACAAACTAAAACTGAAACTAACACCTTGGTTCTTCATGACAGTGGGGAGCAAAGGCTTCTGGGAAGTGGAGTCTCTATCCCAAGTGCTAACGCGAGCTTTCTGGTGAGAAATATAATCTTGAATGAAAAACTAAACTAAAATAAAAAAGTCATTTTCTCTGTCCTCATCGGTACATTTTTACTCTTCAGCTGCTGTTTTTGCTGAACTGCTCTGTTTTTATTCATATTAAACCTGAGCTCAGGGGTTAACATTAAAATATTTGCTCTCACGTTAATAAAAAGCTCCTGTCATTTGTTTTTCTTCCATATATATTAGAGGTTTGCAGAGAAACTGTGGTTGGTTTCTAAAGCAGAGCTTCTCCTCCACCTTCTATATAATTATCAGCTTTTACCATTCACACACACGAGGACGCCACTTTCTCCAAACCTGTTATTATAAAGAATCAATAAAAACAAAGCTGCGTGTCTCTGAATCAGATCCTTTGAAAGGTGGAGAATAAAAAGTGTTAATGGTGAAAGGAGCAAACAGCTGAGGTAATTATAACACACACTTTAAAACGACAAGCTCTCCAAACCACAGGGGCGAGAGGAAAGTTTAAAGAGCCATGAATTTTCATCTGTCTGACCTGCTGTTCCTCTGCTCCATTTACAGCCACGCACGTGCAGCCAGGCGCCAAACACACACACATGCAAACACACACACACATGCAAACACACACACATGCAAACACACACATGCAAACACACACACATGCAAACACACACTCCTCTCCATCCCCGTGAACGTGCTCGTACTCTGCACCAACGTTCTGCACCAGCTGCTCAGAAAAAGCAGCATAAATCTTTAGTTTGATTGTGTTGAGCTCCGTGAGGGAGAACGCTGGGTTGGTGTGACCTCACAGAGCGCCGTGTTGGGTCCCGAGTGCTGGGGGGCTCATTAGAAAAAAAAAAAAGAGCCAATGAATGGGATTTGTGCTAGATGGAATAATATGCTGTGAAAGTCCATTAGGGAGCAGGCTAATGAAATTGAAACAGCTTGGTGATCAAATTAGAATCTGTTCGGCAGATATTTAATTTAATGTGCCGCTGAATTCGGGCTCTTTCTATTTGGTGGCTCCAGAGTGAAACCAGTGCACAATAAATCAGGCGGAGCCGTGATTCATCCCACCAACTCATTTCTCTCTCAAATGAACAACTTTCTATTGTCTGCCTTCACAAAGAAACACAGCAGCAAAGTGAACAGAGACTTTTAAAGAGGAGTTTAAACGTCAGGATCTGTGAACAAACCACAGACTCATCTTTGACCTTTAGAGCGTTTAACGGCGAGGAAACCTTCAGCCGCTGCCGCCGCACGCTCGACTGCAGCTGCTCGACTGCAGAGTCAGGGCTGAACATATTTGAATAGGAAGAGAAAAGGTTTGTTTGAAGAGCTCCCTCTGTGTTTGTCACGCTCTCCTTAGCGTGTCAGGAATCACATGCAAAATAAAACCACACTGACAAACAAACACACGTGTGGAAAAGATTCAGGTCAGAAAGTTTGACTCTTTCACTTGAACCTTTAAAGTAATAAAAATAACACTAAAACATCAGATCTTTAAGTTTTATCATTTAAATCCTGTTTGAACTTATTAGAACATGAAGTAGTGACGTAGTGAACTTACAACTACTGATCAAACTAAAACCTGACAAGTATCATCAGAAATACTGACAAAACTTTCATGAGAGCCACAAACACATAAAAACACAACAATCTTACCATTAAATGACATTTAAAAAAAAAAAAAAAAGGGACAAACGTGAGTACAATCTCATAATTTTGAATTTTTGTATCACAATTTTGACTTTGCCTCAAAATTTTGACTAAGTTTGGTCCAAAAAATCCTCACAAAGCTAAGTTTTTGACTTCACCTTTTACAAGAAATATCATTATTTACTTATCTCATGGTTTTAAATTTGTATTTCACAATTTTAACTTTTATTTTACAAATTTTGACTTTTTATTTCGCACTTTTTAACTTAAATCTCAGAATTCTGAAAGTTTGACTCAAAATTTTTTACTTTGTGCCTCTTATTTTCCCCGAACCTCATTTCTTTGACTTTTTATCTCACAATTATAACTTTTTGTCTCAAAATTTTGACAAAGTATGGTACAAAAAAAAGGACCCTAAAAATCACAGTTTTTTAAATTTCTTATTAGAAATACCAGTGGTCTTTACTCAACCTGTGATTTTGAATTTTTATTTCACAATTTTAACTTTTTGTCTCATAATTTTGACTTATTTCACATATTTTATCTCAGAATTCTGTAAGTTTGACTCAATTTTTTTTACTTTGTATCTCATATTTTCAACAAACCTCATTAATTTGACTTTTTATCTCATGATTCTGACTTTTTGTCTCAAAACTTTGAGAAAGTATAGTCCAAAAAAAAGAACCTTGAAAAAACAAGTTTTTATTTCTTATTAGAAATACCAGTGGTCTTTACTGAACCTGAGATTTTGAATTTTTATTTCACAAGTTTGACTGTTTGTCTCAAATTTTTGACTTGGTATGGTTAAAAAAAACATAAATATTTCATATTTTATTCTATTTTATATTATAAATATCAATGGTCTAAGAAAATAATGAGACAGTTTTTTGGAATTTTATGAAATCACCTAAACAGAGGAACATGTACGGGGAAAAAAAGGATGTTTGCTCGGTCCATTCAAAGTTTTTTCTGTTTCTTTTCCCTACAGTTACAGTTTGATCTTTGCTTTTAAAGCTGCCTCCTCTCTTTTATCAAACAGATGATCATGATTGGAGCAGAGGGCGTTTGGATGTAAGATGGCGCTGTGGCGTGGAACCTCAGTGGCGTGGAGCTTCAGTGGCGTGGAGCCTCCGTGGCGTGGAGCCTCCGTGGCGTGGAGCTTCAGTGGCGTGGAGCCTCCGTGGCGTGGAGCCTCCGTGGCGTGGAGCTTCAGTGGCGTGGAGCCTCTGTGGCGTGGAGCCTCCGTGGCGTGGAGCCTCAGTGGCGTGGAGCCTCCGTGGCGTGGAGCCTCCGTGGCGTGGAGCCTCCTAGGCGTGGAGCCTCAGTGGCGTGGAGCCTCCGTGGCGTGAAGCCTCAGTGGCGTGGAGCTTCAGTGGCGTGGAGCCTCAGTAGCGTGGAGCCTCTGTGGTGTGGAGCCTCCGTGGCGTGGAGCCCCTGTGGTGTGGAGCCTCCGTGGCGTGGAGCCTCAGTAGCGTGGAGCCCCTGTGGGGTGGAGCCTCAGTGGAGCTGGTCAGAGTCGCTCTTGTCTCCATAAGTGAATCTTTAAGTTTGGAGCAAAACTTGGACTGAAGCAGAGACGGAGACACAGCTTCCTGTTTATCCATCTGTTTATGTACACAAACTATTCTGGGCACGCTCTTTCAGGCACAAACAGACGGGCCACTCAACGTAAACACACACACACACACACACACACACACACTNAAAGGTCACGGCCATTCAATGTTGGTTTTGGGCCTTGCTGCTTACGTGCAGAGATTTCTCCAGATTCTCTGAATCTTTTGATGATATTATGGTCTGTAGATGATGAAATCCATCAATTCCTGCAGTTGGACAAAGTTGAGAAACATTGTTGTTAAACTGTTGGACTGTTTGCTCACGCAGTTGTTGACAAAGTGGTGAACCTGGCTCCATCTTTGCTTGTGAAGGACTGAGCCTTTTGGGGATGATGCTCCTTTTATACCCAATCATGACACTCACCTGTTTAAATCAACCTGTTCACCTGTGGAATGATCCAAACAGATGTTTTTGCAGCTTCAGCAACTTTAACAGACTTTTCTTCAACCTGAACAAGATTTTTAGGAACAAGACGCAGCATCAAACTCAAAATGAGTGAATATTTGCAGAAAACAAACAATAAATATCTCGTCTTTGTCGTGTGGAACTGAGGTTAGAGGATGAGTCTGTGGATCTATACTGAGTCTCAGATGGAGGAAAGATCTGATATCATGAATGTGAACATGTCCCCTGGGCGGAGGGGGGGTGGGGGGTGGGGTCGGTTACATATCCTCCCTTTTATCTGACACCAACGCTCAACTTAGCTTTTGTGGTCGGGGCCATCAAAACTGGATCATAGAAACAGAATCGATAGAGTGGAGGAGCTGGGCCGAGCGGAGCGGCCGTGGATTGATGCAGTCGTCCTTCGCTCTGCCACAAACATTTATCCTCAGTAATTGACAGAGATAACTCTGTGATTTGTAGCCGTCAGGACCCTCAGCCACAAACTTCACAGAGTTGGATGGAAATGTTGGTGACGACTGGAAACAAAGAGTTTATCAGAGACGTTTCTGCACAAACAATGAAATGAAAGCTTCACTGTGTGCACCCTGATTTATTAAGATAATTACATTTATTCAAATACTCTGAACTTCAGTGGATCTGTGCAGCTTTTCAGTCAGAAACATCAGAAACATTAAGTGATTTACTGGTTTCATTTATCCTGTAGGAAAGTGCCAAACCTAAATATTATTTCAGAGAATAAATCTAAAATTATCAGAGGCCCCTACATAAAAAAAACCCTGTGTGAATAGTAATCAAGTATGGAAGCCCACTTCTGCCAGTTGAAAAAATAAAAATTTAAACATCAGATTATGTTTTTGGCCAGTATTGATTAAAAACTTTGAGATGAAAAGTTGGATTTTTAGGATAAAAAGTCAAAATTATGAGACAAAATCAAAATGATAAGAAAAAAAAAACAGATCTTTGAGCTTTTAAAGTCAAAATCTCAAGATAAAAGTAACAAATTTGAGATAAAGGGGCAAAAGGTATCTCAAAATTTCTACGTAATATAAGCAAAAGTTTTTTATTTTTATATTTTATCAACTTACAGGAATAGAATTAAAATCCTCAAAGAACAGAAATCAAACCACTTCATCTGAAACGGTGACTTTAAAATGACGCTTTCTTTGGTGATTTTAAGGTTTTATATTCAGTGAATTAAATAAAAACGTGTTGTTTTAACCACTAGTGGCTTCACATTTGTCTTTATTTATTAATTCCTCAAGGTTTTGAGACACTTTTTCTTCTACTTTTTTCCTGATGTCACAGTTAATTAAACGACCACACAAGTACTTTAGAGTTTTTAACGTTTAAAACAAACTTTTTCTGTCCTATTGTTCCTGAAACATCAGGCCGTCACACTTAAACTCTGATTGACATTTTCCTTTATTGAAATGAACATAAAGCCTTTTTATTCTAATTCAGCTCAACTTGATCTGTTCTGTTTTCATGAAATGAGAAGACATTTTAAAAAAATATGAGTCAATCTTTCAGTTTAAGTAGATCCAGTAAATGTGTCTCCTGCTGTTTAAATAATGTTTGTTCAGATCTGAAGAAAGAAAACGAACTTTTTAAAGCTCCTGTGAGGAACTTGTGAAACCAAGACCTTTAAAACTACGTCTATTTACTCAGCAAAAATTAAACATAAAAAAGGGGAAGACAACTAAAAAAAAAAAATTATTGTGACTTAAAGTAAGACGTCACTTTTGTTGAGTTTCTTTCTGGATCTGTTAGATTGGTGTGAACTGTAGCGCCCCCCTGTGGTGGAACTGTGCATATTTGTCTCATATATATGTTAAAAGGTTATTTAACCCTCTGATGCATGAATTATGAAAGCCAGTGTCTGGATTTTCCCTTGTGTGTTTTCATTTGTCTTAAAGCATAAAAAAATAGTTTTCCTTTTTTTTTTTTCCTTTCAAATAGACAAGCAGGGCTGCACGGTGGCACAGCGGGTAAATTGCCCGTAGGTGTGAGTGTGTGTGAATGGTTGTTTGTCTATATGTCAGCCCTGCTGTTGACTGGCGACCAATCCAGGGTGTATCCCGCCTCTCGCCCAATGGCTCCAGCCACCCGCGACCCTGAATAGCAGGATAGACGGTTAAGAAAATGGATGGATGGAAAGACCTTGACCTTTTACTGCTACTCTCTGGCTGGTGCATTAAACAGATAAACAGGTAAAAGGTAATAGAACCAGGACTTGCAGTTTCTTTCTTTCTTCTTTTGGCTACTTTCTCTTCTTGCTGACCTTTCAATGCACCTTACAGTACTATTTTCTTACACCCATCTTTCCACACCAGATTCACACACTAATGGGAGAGACAGCTACTTCTAACCTATCCTATCTTCTTACCTAAGCTGCTCACAGTCATACACACATCACCGAGCAGTTGGAATGTGGAATTGCACGAGCTGGAATCGAACCCCTGACCTTCTGATTGTGAGGCAGGAACTTAACCACTGAGCCACGGCTCCCACCACCACCCTATCACTGTCTATTCTTTTCTAACTGAGTATTCAATTTAAAACAGTTTGAACTTAATTTAAATATGACTTACGTTTTGTTTGACTTCTTGTCTTTTCTTGGTAATTTCATGAATAATCTTTTTCAATTCTTTCCGAACCGTTTTAACTCTCTTTCATCCATTTTAACACTGAATAATTTATAGTTATTACGCTTTTTTACCCTCAAATATTTGTCTAGGACATGTTCTAAAATAGATATATATTTGGAAAAAGAATTGAAAACATTTTTCAGGCCCTAAGAAGAATAAAAAAATCCTGACACAGGTTAATATGAATTTCTACCACATGAACCATTGAATTTAGGAGTAAATAATTTTAAAAAAGGTGTTTACTGTAGTGACCATGATGCACCACAGGGTTAATGTAGGAATCTTTCACTTTTATGGGTCAGTCATTTCTCTGTGACTCTTTATGCATAAATATTTCTAAATGAGCTGTTGACTCTTACGCTGTGATTTCAGGTGTTAAAATAACTCTGGAGGAAAAGTCAGTTTTTTATCTGACGGTTTGCTTTTGTCAGTAAGAAGAGAAATTGATGCTTATTTGATTGTGTTTTACAACAAAGTGATAACAGCAGATTTAAGTTCTTCCACTCTGTAGTCGGCTGGTTTAACTTTGAAAAGGTGGAAAAGTGGATCCAAAAGTTGAGCGGTGATAAATCTCAGAGGAGAAAATAAGAAAACGTCGTCTCTGAGACTCTGAATGACCAGGAGAAGAAAACGTCAGCAGGTTATCTCTGTGATGGAGGACGCTCGCTCTGATCACACACAGAAACACCATGACGCTTCAGTTTCATGTGGAAAAAACTCACAACACCAGATACTGTATTTGTCTCTGCACGTTTCAGAGCAACAAAAACACTTTTCAGTTTCATCCTCTAAGAAGACGGTGAGAGATAACAGAGGGAGAACTGTGGGTCAATCAGTGTGTGCAGTGTCCTGTTTCATTAAGCAAGAAAAAAAGAGTACAAGAGGGAGGAAGAGGGGGAAAAAGCAAATCCCAAACTCGGCCCCTGAAGAAAAAGCACCTCAGCACATGAGCAACATAATAAACTATTACAACAAAACTCAAAAATTGCACATTACTTTTTCTCTGATTGCAGAAAAAGTGCAATAAATGCAGATTTTGTTGGAGGTCAGTCAGTAAATTCAGCGGCACAAGAAAAAACTGTAGGAAACGGTTGTTGTTGGTTTCCATGGCAACAGTTAAAACTAGTGATGTGTGATTTGGTTTCAGTCTGATACCAAGTAAATACAAGGCCAGTGTCAAAGGTGGGCCCCAACATTTTTGAGACTTAAACGTGGGCCCTGAGTTGGAAAAGGTTGGGAATCACTGCCTTAAACTATCTGCTCGACTGAATATCAGAAAAAGTTCAAGTCCATTAATGTTTTTCTGGACACTTGATGTGAAACTCTCCCCCCCCTCAGTCCTGCAGCACAGATATATATTTTAATATCTTGTTGGAAGCATAACTGGATATGGATGTAGTTTCACGTTGCACTGATGCAGATTAAGTGCTTTGGACGGACGAGCGGCACAAAAGGCTCTAATTGTGGCGGCGTCTCCTCTGCGTCCTGAGCACAGAGAGATGAATAAAACACGTCAGACGCTGCAGACACGCTTTTCCTCTCTGTGTGAGCAGCACAAACTGCAGAGTTCAGGTTCCTGCCTCCGTACAGGACGAGTCTTAATGCACTCTTCAAATCAACATGGCTCAGAAAACTGTGAAGTTTCATCAATCTTTAACGCTCTCGCCGCCTCCGTCAGACATTCATAATCGAGGGCAGAGCTGTTGTGGGGGGGGCTCTGAAATATTGATCAGACCTAAAAGAACCCAGAGGTCCAACACAGGCTGTGTTTCACACCTGAGAGCACCAGGAACAGCTTCATCCGGCCGACAGGCACAAAATGGCTGCCACCTCCTCTTCCTCCTGCTGAGCGCGGCGGCGGCGGCGTCAGCTGGAGGTAATTCTGAGGATAAAACCAGCGAGTGCATTAGCCATCAGGGCGGTTAATGCTCAGGAGTGGGAGCTGCTGTTCGCTCACACTGAAGAGTCAGAGTCAGAACGTGCTGCAGCGGCGACGGCGATGGCGGCGGCGGTGGCGGTGGCGGCGTTGCAGGGGAAGGTAATGGCTTTGACTCCTGCGCTCCGGCTCAATGTCAAACTCTGAAGCCGGCTCTTTGATCCTCTGCTGCAGAATATGAACGGCACAGGGTCAGCCTTATCAATTATTTAGCGGCCTCCTCCCTGCTTCCTGTTTGTCCGCTCTCCTGGCTGTAACTCGCCCTGACACTAATGGCCGACGGCTCGGTGAAAACATTTATCAACGTTACAGCGGAGTCGTCTCCGCGCGGCGATATCACTTTCAGGCTTTTGGCTGAAGGTGGAGTCCTGACGCTGCACTGATCCTAATCATCACCACTATACTTTACTGAAGCGTCCTGAGGCTGCAGCAAACTCTCTGCCCCTGAAACAACCTTTTGTTACCACGAACTGTTCAACCATAAATCTGAGCTTCACCAGGAAAGATTACAAACCAATCTTTCATACATTCTGTTTTCCTGCACTTTATTCTGGGTCATTCTTTAAAAGTTTCCTCCATCAAACCAAACTTGTGTGAGCTCAGCGTTTGGCTCTGACTGCAGCTTCTCCTCATCTGTTCTTTTATACTTTAAACTCTAAACCTCAAACACTCTGTTTTTATTATACTTTTAATCTTAAAGCTTTCATGAGGAACTTTAAGTTTATGTTAAGTTTGGCGCCCCCTGTGAGCAAAGCTTAAACAGAGAAAAACCTTTAACATCTTTGATGATTTTGTCCATTTGTGTTTGATTTATATTCACAAAGTTTTGCTTTTGCGAGTCAAACACAGTGAGCTCCTGTTACAGAGGAAACACGCTTCATCCGTCTGTGCTGCATCTCCGCTGCGGTGCGTGTTGACTGCGTTTGTCAACTCACAACGGCTGCGTGTTACGTCCACCACACGTCCACGTTTCCCAAACTTTTCCGCCTGTGACCCCCAAAATAGCAGTGTTAGGGACTGGATACTTAATTTAACTAATCAGTAGAAAATTTACAGACTAATGTGCACTTTGCTGTGTTCACTGCATCAAACTTGAACAAAGAAATGTGAAAAACAGATTTAAAAAATTCTGTTTGCATAATTTTATATTATCTTTCACCCCAATTTTTGCTTTTATTCTCACAATAATGGATAAAATGTTCATGAATTGTTCATAGTTTTCGATTTTGGGACACATTCCATGACCCCCTATCAATGTCTCGCGACCCCCCAAAGGGTCCAGACCCCACTTTGGGAACCACTGATCTAGGAGATCCTGTGCTCCTCATTTTATAGATCAGTCTCTCTTCATTCATATTGGACGGTAAAAGCGTAAATCTGTTGAATCCTTGTTTCTCCGCTCATTCTGTTCTATCATCCTTGAAGTCAAACTAAATATGATCTAATTTTGGTTTGTTTTATTTTGAAAGTCACCGGCTCTTTTCAATAGTTTCCAGACTCTACTTCCTGTCCTGCTCGATCTTCTTTGCGCTGAATTTTTGCATCACAGCTTCGTCGTCCAGCAGAAATAGGATTACTGTGTATCACTTGCGTTTCGCTGGCGTCGAACGGATGCAGTGAGTTCACACACTGACTTGAATGAATCTTAATTGATTTTTTGCCGTGACGCAGCGGAGACGGAACGCAGACGGATGTGGTGTATTTTAGCCGTTAGTGCTGTTACAGTCATTATTGACATGTATCAGAGCACCAGGCTGTGAGGAGTTACGCTAAATGTAGCTGCTACTAAACTACAAACTCACAAAGTTTGTTTGTTGATGCGTTTCAAACAGAACTGTTGATAAAAGCTTTACCTTGTTGCTTTATATTTGGTAAAAATTTGTCTGAAACAAAGAAAGGAAGAGTTAAAAAAGAGATCTACCCTCTATTTCTTCCTGAAACTGAAACTAACACCTTGGTTCTTCATGACAGTGGGGAGCAAAGGCTTCTGGGAAGTGGAGTCTCTTTCCCAAGTGCTAACACTAACTTTCTGGTGAGAAATATAATCTTGAATGTTGTTTTAAAACTCGTCTTAAACCCACTTTTATTCCTTGGCTTTTAACCCTGTATGAGACTCGACTCTGTTTTAGTGTTTTATGATATTTTTTTTAGTTATTGTATTACTTATTGTTTTTATTGTTCTTAAATTTGTTTTTAGGAACGACTAAAAAATGAAACAATAACACAAGTGTTTATATCTGATTTTATCTTTGTTTCAATGTTTCTGTCCATATGTGTACAGCACTTTGTTTTCAGCTGTGGTTGTTTTTAAAGTGCTCTATAAATAAAGTTGAGTTGAGTTGAATGAAAAACTAAAATAAAATAAAAAAGTCATTTTCTCTGTTCTCATCGGTCCATTTTTACTCTTCAGCTGCTGTTTTTGCTGAACTGCTCTGTTTTTATTCATATTAAACCCGAGCTCAGGGGTTAAAATTAAAATATTTGCTCTCACGTTAATGAAAAGCTCCTGTAGTTTGTTTTTCTTCTATATATATTACAGGTTTTCAGAGAAACTGTGGTTGGTTTCTAAAGCAGAGCTTCTCCTCCACCTTCTATATAATTATCAGCTTTTACCATTCACACACACGAGGACGCCACTTTCTCCAAACCTGTTATTATAAAGAATCAATAAAAACAAAGCTGCGTGTCTCTGAATCAGATCCTTTGAAAGGTGGAGAATAAAAAGTGTTAATGGTGAAAGGAGCAAACAGCTGAGGTAATTATAACACACACTTTAAAACGACAAGCTCTCCAAACCACAGGGGCGAGAGGAAAGTTTAAAGAGCCATGAATTTTCATCTGTCTGACCTGCTGTTCCTCTGCTCCATTTACAGCCACGCACGTGCAGCCAGGCGCCAAACACACACACATGCAAACACACACACACACATGCAAACACTCACACATGCAAACACACACACATGCAAACACACACACATGCAAACACACACACATGCAAACACACACTTCTCTCCATCCCCGTGAACGTGCTCGTACTCTGGACCAACGTTCTGCACCAGCTGCTCAGAAAAAGCAGCATAAATCTTTAGTTTGATTGTGTTGAGCTCCGTGAGGGAGAACGCCGGGTTGGTGTGACCTCACAGAGCGCCGTGTTGGGTCCCGAGTGCTGGGGGGCTCATTAGAAAAAAAAAAAAAGAGCCAATGAATGGGATTTGTGCTAGATGGAATAATATGCTGTGAAAGTCCATTAGGGAGCAGGCTAATGAAATTGAAACAGCTTGGTGATCAAATTAGAATCTGTTCGGCAGATATTTAATTTAATGTGCCGCTGAATTCGGGCTCTTTCTATTTGGTGGCTCCAGAGTGAAACCAGTGCACAATAAATCAGGCGGAGCTGTGATTCATCCCACCAACTCATTTCTCTCTCAAATGAACAACTTTCTATTGTCTGCCTTCACAAAGAAACACAGCAGCAAAGTGAACAGAGACTTTTAAAGAGGAGTTTAAACGTCAGGATCTGTGAACAAACCACAGACTCATCTTTGACCTTTAGAGCGTTTAACGGCGAGGAAACCTTCAGCCGCCGCCGCACGCTCGACTGCAGCTGCTCGACTGCAGAGTCAGGGCTGAAAATATTTGAATAGGAAGAGAAAAGGTTTGTTTAAAGAGCTCCCTCTGTGTTTGTCACGCTCTCCTTAGCGTGTCAGGAATCACATGCAAAATAAAACCACACAGACAAACAAACACACGTGTGGAAAAGACTCAGGTCAGAAAGTTTGACTCTGTCACTTGAACCTTTAAAGTAATAAAATGACACTAAAACATCTTTAAGTTTAATCATTTGAATCCTGCATGAACTTATTAGAACATGAAGTCGTGTGAACTTACGACTGCTGATCAAACTAAAACCTGATGAGTATCATCAGAAATACTGACAAAACTTTCATGAGGAGCCACAAACACATAAAAACACAACAATCTTACCATTAAATGACATTTAAAAAATTTTTTAAAAAAGGGATAAATGTGAGCACAGTCTCATAATTTTGAATTTTTGTATCACAATTTTGACTTTGCCTCAAAATTTTGACTGAGTTTGGTCCAAAAAATCCTCAAAAAGCTAAGTTTTGACTTCACCTTTTACAAGATATATCATTATTTACTTATCTCATGGTTTTAAATTTGTATTTCACAATTTTAACTTTTATTTTACAAATTTTGACTTTTTATTTCACACTTTTTTAACTTATATCTCAGAATTCTGAAAGTTTGACTCAAAATGTTTTACTTTGTGTCTCTTATTTTCCCCGAACCTCATTTCTTTGACTTTTTATCTCACAATTATAACTTTTTTTTTCTCAAAAGTTTGAGAAAGTATGGTGCAAAAAAAGAACCCTAAAAATCACAGTTTTTTATTTCTTATTAGAAATACCAGTGGTCTTTACTAAACCTGAGATTTTGAATTTTTATTTCACAAGTTTGACTGTTTGTCTCAAATTTTTGACTTGGTATGGTTAAAAAAAACATAAATATTTCATTTTTTATTCTATTTTATATTATAGATATCAATGGTCTAAGAAAATAATGAGAAAAACCTGCACAGTTTTTTGGGATTTTATGAAATGACCTAAATGGAGGAACATGTTTGCTCGGTCCATTCAAAGTTTTTTCTGTTTCTTTTCCTACAGTTACAGTTTGATCTTTGCTTTTAAAGCTGCCTCCTCATGATTGGAGCAGAGGGCGTTTGGATGTAAGATGGCGCTGTGGCGTGGAGCCTCAGTGGCGTGGAGCCTCCGTGGCGTGGAGCCTCCGTGGCGTGGAGCCTCAGTAGCGTGGAGCCTCCGTGGCGTGGAGCCTCTGTGGCGTGGAGCCTCAGTAGCGTAGAGCCTCAGTGGCGTGGAGCTCTGTGGCGTGGAGCCTCCATGGCATGGAGCCTCTGTGGCGTGGAGCCTCCGTGGCGTAGAGCCTCAGTGGCGTGGAGCTCTGTGGCGTGGAGCCTCAGTAGCGTGGAGCCTCAGTGGCGTGGAGCCTCCGTGGCGTGGAGCCTCCTTGGCGTGGAGCCTCAGTGGCGTGGAGCTTCAGTAGCGTGGAGCCTCTGTGGCGTGGAGCCTCTGTGGCGTGGAGCCTCAGTAGCGTGGAGCCTCCGTGGCGTGGAGCCTCTGTGGCGTGGAGCCTCAGTAGCGTAGAGCCTCAGTGGCGTGGAGCCTCAGTGGCGTGGAGCCTCCGTGGAGCTGGTCAGAGTCGCTCTTGTCTCCATAAGTGAATCTTTAAGTTTGGAGCAAAACTTGGACTGAAGCAGAGACGGAGACACAGCTTCCTGTTTATCCATCTGTTTATGTACACAAACTATTCTGGGCACGCTCTTTCAGGCACAAACAGACCGGCCACTCAACGTAAACACACACACACACACACACACACACACACACACACACACACACACACACACTCACACTTTATTTTCTCACTTCCCCTTGTTTGCCCAGTGTTGTCGGTGCACGCAGCATTAAAATTAGCCGTGCTAACACCCACTCAGGCGGGAACAGGTGTTAAAATGCTGACGTCTACAGGAGTCCACGCCGTCCTCATCCTTCGCCGTCTACGGATGAGTCTCAACTCAGGGTCTGCAGTTTTTAGGGGACCTGGTCTTTGTGGACCACAGAGACCAAACTGAACTGATCTGGTCTTCAGAGTGTTTCCTGTTTGTGTCCAAAGATTCTTTAGAGAATAAACAGTGTGGCTCCGCCTTTCACCGTTGTACAGTTTCCAAACCAAAATAACCGAGTTACTGAAGTCGCCATCATGGAGTCAGAGCAGGAGAGAATTTGGGTTGAACCAGGAAACAACAAAGCACCAAGTTTCTTATATCTCAGATAAAAACTACACACAAACAGCAGCTGTCAATCACAGTAAAACCAAACTAATAACCTGTTTATCATCTAATAACTGATGAAAAACCAAACTAATAACCTGTTTAACGTCTAATAACTGATGAAAAACCAAACTAATAACCTGTTTATCATCTAATAACTGATGAAAAAACAAACTAATAACCTGTTTATCGTCTAATAACTGATGATAAACCAAACTAATAACCTGTTTATCGTCTAATAACTGATGAAAAACCTCAGAACAAAGAGACTTGAACACAAAGCAGCTAAATAACATCTTCATATCACTGCAGCGTAAGGAGGAGAGAAACTTTTCTACAGGTGAAATCATTTTTAAACTTTTACCACCTCTCATCTGGAATGAATGAGGAGCTTTAAACTGCAGCAGCCACCAGGGGGAGCAGTTTCTGAGGAGGCCTCAGTCGGAGCCACTGTCATGGCGTCCATGTTTATACGAACTATGTTTGTTGCTAAGCAACCGTTCAACAATGTGCAGGAGTAGAAACGGAGCCAGAAGGATTGAAGCTGTTTTTATATTCCCTTAGAGCTGTAGGTGTTTCACCGCCAGCGTTGGCGTGTGATGAACGTGTTAAAAACTCAGTGGACGCAGTGACTTTATTTTCTTTTCTCACAGAAAAAAAATATCACACGATCATCGTCGCAGCTTCATGATGATTCCATTTTTCTCCTACCGGGAAATTTTGCAACAAATAGAAAAATAAACGGATCAGAGGAAGCGAGGTGCCTGTGTGTGACGTTTTTCTTTTCAGTTTACTGACCCGAAAAATGCATCTGAAAATAACGGAGTCAGTGTGCAAACGCCTCTAGACGCCTAAAAACCGTGAATTCAAACTCCGCCTCCGTCAGGCTGAGATAGCAGAGAGTGGCGTGGACTTAAAGAGGGGCGGGGCTTGTGTTTGTGACTCAGTAAAGGTGATGGCGCAGAAAAAAGAGCCTTTCCTGTTCCCCGCCGACAGGAGGCAGAGGGGGCCGCCAGCGCCGGCGCCAAAGCTGGTCGGATCACCCCGAAACACGCCGGCAGCAGAGGGGTGGGTGGTCCGTTGCCAGGGGTAACCTGCCTGGGATCAAGACGTGCCCTCCACCTCGCCTGCTGAGGTGTCAGAGATGAAGGCGGTGGGGGGGGGGTGGAAGAAAAAGAAAGGACTGGGAGGATAAAAGTAAAAAAAGCAGCGAGCGGAGAGGCGGCGGCGGCGAGGTGAGGTGGAGAAAACTGATGAAGTGAGAATGGAGTGCATTAGGCTCCTCGCTCCCATCTCTCTCCCTCTTTGATCGCCCACTGAAGAGGAGATTCATTTTATTTTGATTTGAGATTCATTTAGTTTCAAATCCTCAAAGTCTCTCAGAGATAATATCGTTTCGTGGGCTGCTCCCGCTCACTCAGCGCAGACACAGATTGCTGCTGTTGAAATTCCTGCAGTTTACAGAGTAATTGCTTCAACTTGGAGAGATTATGATTGGCTAAGAAGATAAAGTTGCTGTAAACACAGTGATAATGGGCCTGTTTCTGCAGAGGAACATCAGCTCTCTCTTTGTCCTGCTTCACGTAAACGTCTCTGCACGTTTCTTCACACTCGTCCTCTTATAAACGTATATTTTTCTGCTTTTCTTCATCCAAACAGGTTCAGTTCTGTGAGGATCAGAGTCTTTGTTTTGTTCAGAAACTCTGTGAGTTATTTGCACACGTTTTCTTCTCTTTCTCTCAGAGGAGCTTGTCTAAATATCTACTCACAGCACAGAACAAGTCCAATTATCCAGTGTTTCAATAAAACAGGGAGGTAAAAATAAAGTCTACAGCCATGAATATTAATCTGTCTGACAGGAAAAGAGGAAATCATTATTCATGTCACCATCTCTGAGAAAATCAGGGGCTTTCATTCACACCTGAACCTGTTTACATTTACAGTTAAACCACCAAAAACCTGAGTGTTGACTTTGTCTCTGAAGTCAGTGTTTCTTTATCCTTTCCCTCAAGTTAAACAGATGACAGATGTATGTATCATAAACTCCCATCATGCATCACTAGCACTGGTCGTGTCCACTCTGGTTATTACAGCTGATTCATTTCACCGTTTCTCCGTTTTTTTCTCCTGGACTCTAGAAATCTGCTCCTAGGAAATCAGAAATCAGCCAATCTTTTGTGTTTCTGTGATGAAACCACAGTTCAGGACTCTGCTGAGATTTATTTTAATCTTAACCACGAGGACATCAGTGCTTTGATTGTTCAACGTCACCGTTTTGTTGTCTTAGAAAAACCTGAGTTTGTGAAGAAAAAGAACTTTAAGGTCTGAGGTGGGTAGCGCCCTCTACTGTCATCACTCTGACACTTCTCGTCTTTTCTCCATCACCCATCTTTTTTTTTTTCTGTGACCCGTCTCAGACTTTGGTTCTGACTCGCTTCATGTCACAGATTCTTCACGTTTTCTCCAGTCTTGGTTTTTCTGAGCAGGTATGTTTCTGCACCTGCAGCTGCACGCCGCCGCGCCGTGACCTCGGGCAGGTACGAAGGAATGTGTGAGAGAAACCTGCACCGACATAACGCAGCAGACAGCCCCCCCCCCCCCCCCCCCCCCCCCCCCCCCCCCCCCCCGTCCTGCTGCGACGCTTCAAACCCACACTGGGTAACATATGCCGTCTCTGTGTGCGAGGCTGTCATGTCAGCTTGATACTGGTCAACCGTCCAAGTCTTCGCTTTGCATTCCTTCATTTCCAATTCATGACCAGATCCGGTGCGTTAGAGCGGCGTTAACTCAGGCGGAACGGCACCAAACTCCCAGAATGCATCAGGAGAAGAAGTCAGACTGTTTTATTCTCTCATCAGCAGCAGAAGTGTTCAGCTCCTTTAAGAGATCAGATCATTGTTTTCAGCGCAGAAAGATAGATCTTAGCGCGGTTACACCAGATTTCTCCAGATAAGACCAGCTCTCTGACCCCCCGCCGCTAAGCACCATGGGTAATCACTCAGCACGTCTAAATGTGGCGCTGCCGTTTAGAGGAGGAGGAGGAGGAGGAGGAGGAGCAGGAGGAGGAAGAGGAGGAGGAGGAAGAGGAGCAGGAGGAGGAAGAGGAGGAGGAGAAAGAGGAGGAGGAGAGGGAGGAGGAGGAAGAGGAGGAGGAGGAGGAGGAGGAGGAAGAGGAGGAAGAGGAGGAGGAGGAGGAGGAGGAGGAGGAAGAAGAGGGAGGAGGAGGAGGAACACAGATAAAAGGAGGCGCTGAAATGGAACTGTGAATATCCAGCACCTGAAATGTCTGAGTCCTCAGAGTAAATGTAGGTCGCTCCGTCTCTCTCTCTTGAAGGAACACTGAGGCGAGCGCCCTACTTCTCTAAACGCCGTGGACACTTTCAGGGCAGCCTGTCCATGCAGCCAGCGCCGCATTTTACCAACGGATTCATCCAGACAATCAGAGCTGTCAGAAACACTCAGGCTGCGTCTAAATACGAGAAATAAAGTCTTTATTTAAGGAAGAAAAGAAATGACCTGCCAGTGCAGGGACATTTAGACCTGCTTAGATTTATTCAGATGATTTATCTAAGGTTTAAAAAAGTGAGAAGCTCTCGTTCCAAACACTGTTATAATCAAATTAACTCCAAACCAGCTTTTCGATTCTTATTTCACTGTTTGAGTCTCTCTTAATTTGAGTGAAAAGATTTCAAAACGTGCACTGCAAAAACTAAAATCTAAGCAAGTCATTCTGTCTTATTTGTAGTAAAAATTGTCTCATTGTTCTTAATTTGAGCCACATTCACCAGACCAGGTCATAAAAATGTCTTATTTTAAGTTTTTAAAAGACAAAAATGAGGTGTAAATTGCTTGTAACAAGTCAAAAAAATCAGCCAATGGGATAAGACGAATTCACCCGGGAAGTTTCTTGAAATTAGAAAGATGTCTTAAAACAAGAATCTTTTATCTTATCCCATTGGCTGATTTTTTTTTACTTGTTACAAGCAATTGATGCCTCATTTTTGTCTTTAAAAAACTTGAAATAAGACATTTCTATGACCTGGTCTGATGAATGTGGCTCAAATCAAGAAAAATAAGATAAATGTTACTAAAATTAAGACAGAATGACTTGCATAGATTTCAGTTTTTGCAGTGCACTTTTACAAAACAGAAACTATTCCAAAGATAATTCATTGTAATATGAAATGTGAGTTGTTGAGACGCAGATTTAAATAAAAAATTGTTTTCTTAATCTTTACAAAATAACTCATCAGCTTCAAAACTTTAAGGCTTATAATAAAAGTTTGTTTCATCTGAGAAATGACTTTATCAGGATGTTTTCAGATTGTTTCCAGTTCCTGTTTCTGACTGAAATGTTTCTTTTCGGTAAGTGTGTCTGAGTTTAATTCTAATGAGAAGTTCTGAGGTTTTTGTCGTTTATTTATGAGCCACAAACACAACAGCTCATCTGCGTTTTCTTCTCCTCACGTCCTCCCATCGCGCTCGTCCCTCCTCCTCAATTATTCCACATAATTATTTCGTACTTGCTGTTCTGAAAAAGGCATTATTTTTCATCAAATTAATTGGCCCAAAAGTAATAAAGCACCCGTCATTTTTAAAGGCAATTTTCTTTCCCATAATGTGAAACGGCGAAAAGATAAGTGCATATCAAAGGCTCAGCAGATAGCGCTCGTCGCGGCGTTTCTCCCCCACAATTAACAGGGATGCCTGCAGAGAGGAGCCATGAAATCTAGGTGATTGGGATGCAACGAGATGCCGATGCAATTCTGAGAAAAGCCATTAATGCTAATCCGGCCTCCCAACGATGGCCGACGCCTCTTTGCGCGTTGGGAGCGGCGCGTGTGCGTGCTGTAAGCATGTCAGAGAGCAGCATCAAAGCAGCTGATGTGGTTGTGGTGGCGCTTTTATCCGCCTCTTAAAGCTCCTAATTGCACAGGGTGGAAGAGAGCGATGTTCTCTGATAAATGAAACCCAAACGTGACTGATGTGGTGCCAAAGCTGCTGAAGCCTCGCGTACGTTTTCCCACGTCGGCGCAACCTGAAAGTGTCAGAGAGACAGATATAGATAGGTGTGTGTGCTGCTATATATCTTTATCTTTTTCCACTCAGACTGCTCTCAGGTTCACAGAGGGCGAGGAACAGGCAGACGCAGAAAGTGACAAATATATTGTCTATCTTCCGAGACAGTGGGAGGTTGTTTCTAAATGTCAGAGCGTCTCTGAAGGTCTGTCCCGAGTCGATCTGTGTCACCGCGCTGAAAAGCAGGGGAGGAGACTTATTGCTGTATCTCACACACACACACACGAACACACACATACAGGAAATAATCAGCTCCAACACCTTCAGCGCTCTCACGTCTCCACCAGCATCAGCTGCTCGATAAAGACGAGTACACACAGGATAAGATTTCAATTTCAATGTGTGACAGAAAGTTAACTCACAGAAAAACTGCAGCCTGATCTGAAGGAGCCTTTGAGGATCAATATTTAAAAAGTTTAGATACCAATGAGACCAAATCTTTATGCTCTACAATCGATTCTCAAATCAAATAAGGATACTTTTGATAATTACTTGATCTGAGGTAAAGTTTATCATCAACAGGAACAAAGGAAAGTAACTAAACTATAAAGAGTCTAAATGATGCACAGACGATGAAAACTAGCTTTTCAACCACCAGTGTAAGTGCAGAATGTGTATGAATCTGACTGTGTGAGTGCAGAATGTGCATGAATCTGACTGTGTGAGTGCAGAATGTGTGAGTGCAGAATGTGTGAGTGCAGAATGTGTATGAATCTGACTGTGTGAGTGCAGAATGTGCATGAATCTGACTGTGTAAGTGCAGAATGTGTAAGTGCAGAATGTGTATGAATCTGACTGTGTGAGTGCAGAATGTGCATGAATCTGACTGTGTAAGTGCAGAATGTGTGAGTGCAGAATGTGTGAGTGCAGAATGTGTAAGTGCAGAATGTGTATGAATCTGAATGTGTAAGTGCAGAATGTGCATGAATCTGACTGTGTAAGTGCAGAATGTGCATGAATCTGACTGTGTAAGTGCAGAATGTGTGAGTGCAGAATGTGTGAGTGCAGAATGTGTAAGTGCAGAATGTGTATGAATCTGAATGTGTAAGTGCAGAATGTGTAAGTGTAGAATGTGTATGTGCAGAACGTGTAAGTGCATAATGTGTAAGTGCATAATGTGTAAGTGTAGAATGTGTGAGTGCGGAATGCGTAATCTTTGGATTCATAAGTGCAGAATTAGTGAGAGTGGAATGTGCAAGTATGAAATGTGAAAGTGCAGAATGTGTGTGTTATCTTGGGATGTGGAAGCGTGGAAAACATAAACTCAGAACGCATCAGTGCTGAAAAAATGGAAAGCTTTAATGTGGATTCATGAGCACAGTGTGCGTGGAATATCTTAGTGCAAAATGTGAAAGTGCAGAATGTGAAAGTGCCAGATGCCAAGCGTGGAATTTGCACATGCTGGATGCATTAGCGCAGCAGCAATCTGCTCTATCGGTCTGTAAACACAGTATCAGAGCATTAACAGAGTCATGAGTCATTAAAGCTCCACAAACTGCAGAGAGTTTGTAAAGTTTGAGGAGAAACAAAAAGCAGATATATTTTTTTATTGTATCTGTGTTTCAGCCTGAATTTAACTCAGTGGTTTTAAACATCACTAATCTGAAGTTTTTCTTTTACAAACTTTATTTTTCTTCAGGCCTTTTCCTTCACGCGTGCCTTAAAAGTTTGCTTTATTTTAAAAGACTAAGCTGCAGAAAAGTGTTTCAGCCTGACACGAACACAAACCGCCGAAGCTCTCAGAGGCAATTTTCCCCTCGCTAATGTTGAGCCAGCAAGCCGCACTCCAAGGGAATTATGGGAGATAGAGAGATTGTTCATGCATGGACGCCGGCACAGTGCATAATCTGAAACAAAAGCCAAACCATGAAAGGTGAGAAAAAGGTCAGATGGTCGCTGCAGATCCACTCCAGGACTTTAGCCGTCGTCCACAGAGCGAGAGAGAGGAGGAGGAGGAGTGAAGGTGGAGAAAACGAGTGAATGAGAACAACACCTCCTGCTGCTTTCACTCTCCATCTGTGTTCACCACAGCTCCCTCTCTCTCTCCTTCTCTCTCTATCTCTCTCTCTTTCCTGACACTTTTCTTTTCACCTCTCAGCTCATCCTGCCCCGCTAACAAAGCCGCCCACATCGCGCCGACTCTCTCTGCTCACACAAAAGCTGAATGGAAAGTAGGTGCTGCCTCCGTGGCTGTTACACAGACTCCAGGTCAAACCGGGTCAAACCGGGTCAAACCGGGTCAAACTGGGTAAAGTCAGAACTTCAGAAAGTTCAGAGTGAAGCTGAATCTGTCAGAGGAGCAGGGGCAGATCACAGCCTGAAACGTTTAAGACGCAGAGATGAAGATGAAACGCAGAAATAAACAAATTCACCATGAAGTTTGTTTAAAAAGGCTCAAATCTTTGGTCTCATTGTTTTCAGCTTTATACATTTCAAACATGAAACACTTTTTCCTTCTGTGACGCCTCTAAAAATACTTGATACTCATGTTGTCCTCATGACCTCAGTGTTAAAGTGTTTTTAACAGAAACAAACAGGTCTCATATAATCCCCACCTCCATATCTAAAAGACGCCCATTATTTCAATCATTGTGAGAAAATAGGGCAAAATTTTGAGATAGAAAGTAGAAAGAATGAAATAAAAAGTCGACATTGAAGAATAAATTGTTGAAATTATGAGAATAAAAAGTTAAAAAAATGAGATAAGAAGTCAAAATTATGAAATTAAAAAGGTAGAATTGTCGTTATTATGACATAAAAAGTATAATTCTGAGCTGGAGACAAAGTATGAGAAAATCTAATATTTGCTAGAAAAGTTTGACTTTTGAGATAAGTCAAATTTAGGAAATAAATCAAAAACAAAGAGATTATTTTCAAAATTGTGAAATAAAAAGATAAAATTATGAGATCAAAACTTAAAATATGAGATTAAAAGTCAGAATTTGGGTTTAAGTCTGAATATTGAGATAAAACCTTTTGAAATTTTGAGATTCTGCTTAGTAAGGGTTCTTTACTTCGAGCTCATTCATTTAAGTTTTAATCTCATAATTCTGATATTTACTATCATGATTTCAACATTTTGAATCAACAGTTTGACTTAATATCTCAACAATACTTCTTAATATGGGAAATATGGAAGAAAAATTCATTTTATTTATTTTGTAACTGGTGTAAATCAGCTTCTATACATGTGAGCTTTAACTACGTGGAATTAAAAATCAGAAAAACCTGCATTAGAAGCAGCTACAAAACTGAAACTGCCCTGGAAAGTCAAAAAGTCGTTTGGTTGGATCAAAGTTGAACCCTGTGTTTCAGTCGTTATATTTAGTTAGTTCTAGTTTATCTGCAGATATTTGGTGTTTGTTGTTAAAGTGACGCTGAGCTCATGAAGTTTTATTTGTGGAGTATCTGAGCTCAGAGTGAGCCCCAGCTCTCGTGTCCGTCCATCATGTGGTTGTTTATCCATCGTCGACGGCGTCTTTACTCCAACACCCTGAAGGAAGATTAGACTCACTGCACTGACTCCACCTCCATCTTTGTTTCCTCTCTCTCTCTCTCCACATATCTTCAGCCCTCGCTCGCCCTGTGTTTCCTCGGCCATCACCGTCTCCTCTATCTTACCCCCCCCCCCCCTGTTTATCCAGGCTGCGCTCCACTGAGCCAGGACCGTGAGCAGGTTACAGCGGCGGCGAGGGGAGGTCCTCCAGGATCAGCCGAGCGCGGCACAGATGGGCAGCGGCGGCGTGCGTTGACTAAAGCCTGTTGACACAGGTTACAGCAGCATCAGGACGCACGGCGCATTTCAAAGCCTCCTCTGTGCTGAGCCTGACAGCCCAGTCAGTGAAATAATGTCAGATAATGCTTTGTAAAATGTCAGAAAGACACGGCCGTCACTGTCAAAGCCCATCGCTTTTTCCCGCTCGGCTGCTGGTACGTTTCAGGACGGATTTCTCTACCNTCCTCTATCTTACCCCCCCCTCTGTTTATCCAGGCTGCGCTCCACTGAGCCAGGACCGTGAGCAGGTTACAGCGGCGGCGAGGGGAGGTCCTCCAGGATCAGCCGAGCGCGGCACAGATGGGCAGCGGCGGCGTGCGTTGACTAAAGGGACAACTGTGTCCAATGTCGTCGTAGTCCTGCGTGCCGCGTAAAGTTTCGGAGGAGACACGACTCGGACTGTCGGGTCAGTCACTTTATTACAGTCTATTACGAAACATTTTACAGTCTTTCTGTGCCGGCAGTGACAGTTTCGGGTAGCGAAAAAGGGCGAGCCGACGACCATGCAAAGTCCTGCCTAAAGAGATGGGCGCTCGTGAAACGCAACCTGACTTTTTCAGCTCACAGCAAATTAGACGCTTCACCAATCAAAAGAATCTGTCTCACAGATATATGAAGACAATTATCAGCTTCAAAGACATCAAAACTTCTTCAAGCTGAGACATTAATTACACTAAACAACAAACCCTATAGTATCCATACTGTCAGCAGAGAGGCTGCCGCTGTGGGCACGAGACGCTCAAACAAACCCGAGTCAAAACAAGGCTTAATCTCCTGGCTGCCAGCTCCACAGAAGACGTTTTTCATTCTGTATTTTATAATTAGAGTGTTATCCAACTTGTGCCATCCCCGAGTGGCAGCGCTGGCACACGGAGGAGAAGGCCCCTCAGAGGCTTCTGGGAGAAAAAGGCATATGTAATGAGTCATGAGGTCCCTCTCCGCTCCAGATGACATTAATTGCTGTCCAGGCAGAAGCTGCTGGAAACGAGCCAACACATGCGCAGGTTAGAGCCACTCGAGAAAACTCAAGTCTCCTTTTTAGAAAATCTGCACAGTTGCATCACAGTCATGTCACAATCAATCAGGATCAAACAACGACGCCGGCTTCATCGGGACGGGGGAAATCTGGTGAATGCAGAGTTTTAAAGCTGGTAAAACCTCCAAAGAACAAAGTCATGTCGTCTCTTTCTTTTCTGTGGTCAGCCTTGCATGTTCCTGCAGGATGTGAATACATTAAAGATAATGTGGGAAGAATGAATTAACCATGTGCTTTCATCCTTTAAACCAACTCAATCAAAGACGTCCTGAGAAACTTAGAGAGGAGGTTCAGAGGGGTCTGCTTTTCTCCCATGTCCGTCGTCTTAACGTCCGTCACCTTCGTGCTGACTCACGCCGTCATGACCGTTAGATAACAGGAGCCACAGGGGAACTCGCCAACACACACGGCGTCCAGAGACCGTTCCCATGACGAGCCCTGACCCGAGTCTCTCTGAGGAGCTGAGTGTAAAATTATGCATCACCGCGATGTTGGGAGTCGGATTAACCTTTGCTCCGCTCAGATAAGACTGGAGATTATTCCAGAGATAAAACAAAGAAACAAGAGGGCACACCGAGACTGAGAGTCCACACACGCAACCACTGAGTCCTACATATCCCATAATGCAACCAAACTCAGACCAAACAAACTGGAAACCAAGGGAAACCTCCTATTAGGAAAGTAAAAAAAACTGCAATTCCTTAAGTATCCACTAGTGGCTGGCTCTAAAAGCAAAGGAGTCAAACTATCATGTTCATGTCCTGGTGTTAAAAGAGAAAAATATACTGACAGGTGGAAACTTTGAGTCTGGAAAACCTGTGGAAAGCAACACAACAGAGCCACAAACTCAAGGTCTGGCTGTTTTAAGATGCACAAAAAGGAGGCACTTGAGGAAAAATGGGCTGAAGAAAGACATTTCTACACAAATGCCACAAAGTTTCCTGCTTACAATACGCCAAACAGCACAGAGACAAGCCTCAAAACTTCTGGAACAAAGTCATTTGGAGTGATGAGAGCAAAAGTGAACTTTTTGTCCACAACCATAAACATTGTTCCATTTGGAGAGGAGTCAACAAGGCCTATGATGAAAGGTCCACCATTCCTACTGTGAAACACGGAGGTGGATCACTGATGTTTTGGGGATGTGTGAGCTACAAAGGCTCAGGAAACTTGGTCCAAACTGATGAATGAAGGATGAATGCAGCATGTTATCAGAAAATACTGGAGGAAAATTTACACTCATCAGCCCAGAAGCTGCACATGAGACGTACTTGGACGTTCACACATGACAATGATCCAAAACACAAGGACAAGTGGACCTGCCATTGGCTACAGCAGAATAAACACTTCCAAGACCTCACCGGTAGAGTCAGAGGACTGGAGTTTGGACGTCAAGTACGTTCTGTCTCGTTCTTAAATGTCCTTGACCTCCGAAAAACGGTTCTTCTTACCAGTCAAAATGGTAGACTCTTTTATTTCTGGGAGTAGGTGTTGCAGCACAAAAGACTTCAAGCTGTCATTGATGTTAAAGCGGGAAATACACAGGAAAGAAAAGATTTCTTTGTTATCATTCATGTTCTCTGAAAAATGGACAAGAAATCATGGATTCTGGTTCAGGGTATGTAAATTTAAGAGCACAGCGGTTTGTCACAGAGCTGACCTGTATTATTCTGGCAAAGTTATGTCCTGAATTTACCGTAATTCGTTGAAGTGTAACAATAACCAGAAAAGATCAAGTATTGATTAAATATGATAGTTTATATTATTGGACTTCTTCTTCCATTTCCCTTCAGTTTAACCACAAACTCTGAAAAAAGGAGGGCTCAGGACTTTGAGACTCAGACACTCCAGTCTTTGGACGTCCAGCTGAACCCGCGGTGCAATCTCCTAGGACAGCTCCACCACCCCCCCGACCCCCCCGTGCCGGAGATACCTCGGTCGAAACTGGACTGTCCTTTATGCGACAGTCACACACACACACACACACACACACACACACACACACACACACACACAAGACGGGCACAGAAGGAGAGCTTAACAGAACTGGAGCTCAAACTAAAAATAGATTTTTTTCTTTCTGCAGAACAGAGACGGAGGAAATGGCTGAGGGCAACAGAGAAGAACAAGAGATGTGGAGATGGAGGACAGGGCTGTCATGTCCTTGGCCGTTTGCCCCGTTCGCCGCCTGCCCAGAGCGCCCGAGGATCAATAAAACCCAGAGATACACTCCATAACCTTCAGTGATTCAAAGCTTATAATAAGTCTCTATAAGAGGAAGCCAGGAGGAAATATCTCTCATCCCTATAGATTGGTTTCCCGATGACCCCGGCTGTAAAAAAGTGATAGAGTCCTCTTTGTCTCCGCGTCAGTGCAGCTTTGTCATGGTGAGAGTCAATAATGGGAGGATTAAATAAATACACTCACACTCGGTGGGTGGGCAGGTAAGATGCACAGGTGCTCACTTTCACTTTTTCACTCCGTCTGTGAAGAAGCCGCACTCAAACCTGATCCCTCTCTTTCTTTATCAGCAACGAGAAGAGAGAGATAGAGAGAGAGAAGGAGGGGGGGGACTTCAGGTTTAATCCTCCGTGAATACATCTGCAGCGTGAACGTGTGTGTGTGTGTGTGTGTGTGTGTGTGTGNTCAGTGCAGCTTTGTCATGGTGAGAGTCAATAATGGGAGGATTAAATAAATACACTCACACTCGGTGGGTGGGCAGGTAAGATGCACAGGTGCTCACTTTCACTTTTTCACTCCGTCTGTGAAGAAGCCGCACTCAAACCTGATCCCTCTCTTTCTTTATCAGCAACGAGAAGAGAGAGATAGAGAGAGAGAAGGAGGGGGGGGACTTCAGGTTTAATCCTCCGTGAATACATCTGCAGCGTGAACGTCACACACACACACACACACACACACACACACTCTCGTCCCTTCAACGTAAATAGTCCTCGTCTCCTAAAAAAACGGAGAAGAGAGGACCTAAATAAGAGATTACAACTGCGAGAGTAGTGGAGGAGAAGAACAGCTATTAGGTTTGACCTCAGTTAAACGAAGTTACACTTTCGGAAACTGACTCTAATGACCCCCCCTGCCCCCCCCTGCATCTCTGTCTTCCTGTCTCTTTCTTTTTGTCCTTTTTGGTCCCGTGGAGCGTCTGTAACAGGATAACTACCGCGCTGCCTTGTGGGAGGATTTAGGAGCATCTTTGGCGCTGAGATGGCACCTCGCCGCCGTCTGTGAGACGAAACCTCAATCGATTCCAAATCCCTCTGATCTTTCATTAGGTGCTCGTCACAAGCTGTCCCGCTCATCACTCAGCGCACGCCGCACAGCTGAGCGTCTGCAGCGTCTGGAGCGCGGTACATAAAGGAAATTATAAAAAGATGCTGCTGCTGCTGCAGTGAAAGACTTTTATCCTGAGAAAACATCTGTGAGAGACAGAGCAGAGACTGAAGAGGAGTGAAGACTCCACCTGAGAGAAGGAACTTCTTATCTGATGTTATTAAAATAACTTTAAAATTAGTCACAGCGCTGATAATATTTCAAATAACTGTGGTCATAAAGGTTAATGACATAAAGTTCAATAATTACAGAAAAGTTACAGATCAGAGAAACTTTTGACTTTATAATGTGAAAGAAGATCAGATCTACTTTTTATCTGTTTCTTTGTCACCACTTATAACGTGACACAGTTCATGAATTTATCAACAGAATCAAACTCTGTAACTTTGTTGCGTAGTTTAGTAGCAGCTACATTTAGCCCCTCACAGCTCGGTGCTCTGATTCGTGTCAGTAACATTAGTGAATCCTGGTTGTGTCCTACCAGGTCTCATCTACCAACTCCAACCTCACCAAGCAGAGCAAACGTAACCTGGCTCTTCATTTTATTGATAGACTCTCAGGTTTGAACAGATCACTGCAGAATAACTGCTGCATGTGGACAGGAATCAACATTAGCACAAACATTAGTGACTGTTTTAGCCTTTAGCTCCTGCTTCAGCATTTAACTTGTGTTTTAACCAATGCAGTGCATGCAAACACTTTTCATTTGTGTTGTAGCTTTTGCTGTTTTGTTTTAGCCTTTGTATTAATGTTGTGGCTTTTGTTGTAGTGTCATACTGTTTGCATTCATGTTGTGGCTTTAGCAAATCGTCTGACACCTACCAGCCACCGTAGAGTTACAGAAGAGAAGCTAACCAGCTGTTAAACTTTCACTTCACTTCTCGATGCAGCTGAGTCCAATCAGACTGAACAACCAGCTTCAAACTCCAAACCCCAAACCTGCCCTCACAGGACAGAGAGTGGGAACAATAGTTCTGTGTCTCTGCAGTAGAAAAGACAAGAAAAGAAAAGGTGAGAGAGAGAAAGGAGAAAGGAGAGGTGTGGTGTCACTGTGCCAAAGACGAGCAACATGTTGTTTAGATCCTGAGTCGTCAGGAGCTGAGTTTGTCTCTGATTCATCAGATAAATCTGCATGTCCCCTTTATTTACGTCCTCTCCTGTATCTGCTCTGGGACCAACACCACGCTCAGCGCTCCGTCTCTTTCATCTCCACCTCTCGTCTCCTCATCGCCGTGAGAATGGGATTCATGTCCAACCATGAAGCTGTGAAAACAGGAGCGTCCCCCAGAGGGCCGGCTGTCAGAGAGCAAAGTAAGGGGGGGGGGCACCGCTGCGTTTGTTGTTTCTCAGTGAATTTTTCATCCTGATCCATGAAATATACATCACTGCGGCCGAGCGGCGCCGAGGCCCGGGCTCCGGCCTCCGACCACGCAAGGACGCTGTAATTATGAGGCTGTGTTTGTCCAACGTTTGCACTTTTCACTTACTGCTGCTCTCATGACACGAGGCAGCGAGTGTGTGTGTGTGTGTGTTTGAGAGTGTGTGTGTGTGTGTGAGTGTGTGCTACATAAACTGTTCCCCCCGAAGTGCTTTTTCCTTGACGTGGATGACTGACAGGCAGAGACGTCCCCAAAGAGCCTCGTATCATGTTTGGAGTGTCAGCGCCAGCGGTGTGAGAATTTGTTGAAGAAGCCTGTGGAGGTGTGTGTGTGTGTGTGTTTCTGTGTGTGTGTGTGTGTGTTTCTGTGTGTGTGTTTTTAGATATGTACATGGCTATAGCTGAGAGTGTGACAATAAGTGAGAAAAGGAGCATGTGGGCGACGTGCTGAGAGGGAGGAATAAAAAGTGCGAGAGCTCGTGTTACATATGTTTTTGTGTATTCAGGCATGGGGCGGTTTGGGAAAATACACGACATAAAAAGGATTTCTGTGTAATGTTCATTTTAGAGTGTGAGCGCCTTCTTCTGTGGATCTACAGAGCGTGAATACGCCTGTCAACGCCGTTAATCATTGATGACCCCAGGCACCAAATTCTGAATCTACATCCTCAAATTATTCTGTGTCAACTCACAAACATGAATATCTGCAGCACTCAGAGTTACATTAACATCTAAAAAGGTTTCCACTTTGTTCCCCTCTCTTCTAAAGGTACATTAAATTGGTTCCTTAATTCTGATTGGTTCAAACTCCCATTAAAAGTCTTTAATTCTCCACAGCGAGGTGAAGCTGCAGCAGCCTGATCACAAACATCACACATCAGTTAAAATCAATCCGCTGAAAGGAGACGGGCGACGTTTCACCTCTGTCTTTCTCTCGGGCTCACGCTTTTCAAAGTCAAGGAATAATGACAGTTTGTGGGAGAGATGTGAGAATAACCTCAGGAGATGCAGGACTCTAACTGTCTCTGAGAGATTAAAGTGGAGCTTCATCTTTATTTTACAGAGCAAATCTGTGGAAAACAGGAA